>MNCI01016409.1:337372-452313 GCA_015680685.1 Gnetum montanum
TGGCGGGGCAGCTATTTTTGAGAGCCCAAAGGAACAACATGTGTCCACCAATCAGCCAATATATGTTGACAAAAGAGAAATTTGCAAACCGCTTTAGACATCAACTAGCTAGGCTTTGTGAAGTTATGGTGTTTGAACAAATCCTTGTTCCATTTGACTAGATGCATCTACTTGTTCCTTTCCAAGCCTTGCCAAACAAAGTCTCATACAATGCCATCAATAGCATTGATGATTGATTGAGGAAGAGGGATTGCAATGGAGGAAAATAAGGCAATGGCTTGCAACATCATCTTTGCTAACAAAATCTTACCCATTGAAGATAAGAGCACCTGCTTCCAAGCCGTTAGCTTAGCTTTGTTGTGTCTAATAATAGATGGGTAAGGAAGAGAGGTGTCCTCGGGTATGAACCATGTAGAGGCTTTATCATTGCACCCAGCGAACTTGTAATACATTGAAGGTGTCAAGGTCAATACCTAACTCCATTGATGAGTAATCTAGTGGCATTTTGTAAGTCCATTGTAAGCCTTGGACTCAGGAGGCATTTCACACACATTGTGTTTGTAGTTTAAGTATGCATGGTTGAGGTTTATACCTCCCAGGTTTGCATCCTTGGCTCCTTTGTCATACTTCCAAGTTTTGTGCATGTTTTGGGTTCATTGGGATGTTTTTAGCTTTGTTCGAGCATCCCAGGGCCCTATCAACATGTTCCATAGTGTTTTGACTTTCATCCTGAACTAATGGCGAGAAATGTGGGTTAGGTGGGTGCATTGAGTTCCCTATGTTAGTGCACCCTTGTGATGAGCAGTCGGGTATTCCAACACTACCATACAAGTCACGAGTGTACACATGTGACTTGATTGTAATTTGTGGATGACCAATGTAAGTATGTTAGTGGTTGATATTCTGTTTGTGATCATTGTCCTCTCACATAGAGTTAGCGAAGTGCAAGTTGTATGGTTTAACTCTCGACGAGGTATATGATAGGTTGATATTGTTCAACTTAATTATACTAAGTGCCAACATAGTGAATAATGCAAATGAAGTCTAAGTCTAAGTATGATAGAAATGTAAATCTGATCTAGCCTATGGCAATAAGTATCCATTCATGGCTTATCGTACACGTCTAGGTAGGGCTTATGTAATTGTCACTAGGATGACCAAGTGAATCCACTACTGAGTGAATTAAGTGAACTCACTATTGGGTTACCAAACGATTACACTTCATGCTTGAAACTAGTAGTACTTATATCACCTTACTAAAAGACATTGAAAAAGTAAAGTACTTAGAAAATGTAAATGACTTAAGAAGAGTAAACATGTTGAAAGGAAAAATTAAACTAAGTAAAAAATGCTACAATGGTGAGAAACAATTTCGATTTTTTTCCCAGTCATGAATTGTGTTCAAGAACAATCCACTCAAACGAAGATTCCGTACAACTATTAAACACCACACTATGGACACTCACTCTATTGCTAAGTCTAAATCACTAAAACAAATTGTAAGAATTCGGTTAAGTGTTGGTGAAAGTTTGTGATTTTAATGCAATGGTGGGTTGTATTTATAGGTATGACCATTGCCCATTATATCACATCAACGATGATGTATGCATAGTTATGATATCGTAGATACGATATCACAACCGATGACATAAGGGTTTTATCACCTTGTGTTAGCATAGGGGTGTTGATGCACCCCCCCTACCAAACTTGGTTTGGCTACTTCACCTACGGTGTGATTGACATTGGCTTGGGTTGTGTTGATGGACCCCTGTTGACACCTGGGCGCTAGTGAACCTCTACCGTTAGCTTGTGAAAACTATAAATACTCGGAATGAGCTCTCATGCACATCATAGGCATAACTTTGATTCTATTTGAGCTTTTGATGTCTGATTTGTGTGAAGAGCTCTTCCTCCCTTGGGTAAGTTGATTTCTTCCTTGTTTTGTATATGTATTGAGTCATTGCTTTCATGAGTGTAACTAGACTTTATTAGAGTGATACCTTGCTTATGTAGCCCAAAATCGTTTGGTTGATGTGGAGTCTAGTGTTTGCATAGTGAATAAAGCTCATAGTTTACCCTTTGTTCTACCATGATGCCTTAAATATTAAAACACTAAAAATATTTATTTAATTCTTATTTTATTGAGTTGTGACAATTCTTCTTTATCTAAGGAGGTAACTGTATGGTATATCTTGGGCCATTGAGGTTGTGACTAAAAACTATTTATTACTTTCCATGTGTGGTGTTGCACCTGTTCCATAAGGGATTGCAACACGTGTGAGTGATTGTGAGCATGTGTGTTAATTATTGTTTTATTCTCATATTTATAAAATACATAAAAATTATAAATTATAAAATTATAAATAATCTTTCAACATCCCACCGTGGCAACACAAATTTTTCATTGTATGATATGTATTATAATCTTTTTTATAATTATTGAAAGAAATGATATACATAAGTGTTATTAGCAATTCACTCAACATCATTTTCAAAGCTTATGATTAGTTCGCATTGTGTTTTATATGATTTAATCCCATTGGTCATGGTTGGCGGGACCCCTATCATTGGCACCATTGTAGGGGAAGGCATTGGTAAATTGCCTAGAAATACTTGTACATTTTTTATCTTAACATTTTTTTCAAACCAAATGTATGTTTTTTTTGGTGTTGTGTGCAGGTTTCAAACACAGATGATATGATAGATACTGCTTAAAGCCCACCAAAGACCTTTGGCAAAGGAAATGTGATAAAGTGAAAGTGCACTTCCATCACATTTGAATACTTGGAGGATGTGACCCTACCACTTGTTTTCTTGACCTATCATCAAGACAAGCAAGGGAGGTGGCGTGATGCTCATGGATGGTTCTCCAAGGGATCGATAGAGGCTGTAGCACATGATCTTAAAGAGACCCTAATCAACATTGGCCTAGAGGATGACTATACTTTTTACGTGGCTTTGGAGCTAGAGTACAATGATTACGAACCCCATCAAAGGTAGGAGCTTTGAGACCAAATAGCAGAAGAGGAGGCTGGTTGTAGCTTTCCATCTAACCACTTAGGTGGAGAGGAGGATGGTAAAGTAGAAAAAAAACAATAAAAAAGGAAAGGGGCCCATCCACCATGAAGGCCCATGGTCAAGAACCACTCACTACAGTGTAGCTAGAACCCATGATGATGATCTCCTCCCCAGGTTCCAACATTTGCACTTGTCTAGATCATCTAGTAATGATGATGCCCCTTTGTTTGACTCAGATGATTATCAAAAACTTAATGAAGCTGTCCATATTCCACGGAAGCATGTTCGCGATAGGCACATTAAATGGATCAACATGGCTAATGTCCCAACATATAGAGGGTTTACTAGCGATGATCCCCAACTCCACATGTAGACATTTGACAATGCTTGCTACTTGCATGTGATTGGTAGAAGCTGTAGTTGTTTCCCCACACCTTCATTGAGCATGTGGACACTTGGTACATGTCCTTACCTCCTAAATGAATTCAAAAATGGGTAGACATGGTCTAGTTTTTTTACACCAAATTTTAGACCTATGCTTGCATTTTAAACATTTGGAAGGAGATGGTTGGATGGAGGCAAGGAACCTATGAATCATTAGACATTGCCATGGAGAGGTACCTGAAAACAACACACCGCTCTCTGAACCATGGCTTTAGCCAAAGAGAATAGTTGATGCATATTGTGGAAAGCCTGAGGCAAGAAACAAGGGAGTGTATAGACATATACGCAATGCACTAGGTACATAAAAAGTCTGTGGCCCAAATCAAAGTGCTCTTTGATGCCATTGCAAGCATAGGAGGTGAATGGTGAAAGTGACAATCAACCAAGGAGTATAGTTGTGATCTCCCATGCCAAAGGGAAGCTAAGAACATCGAAGGTACAATCGAACCTCCCACTATTGTTGAGGTCTTGGCAAAAGACCAAGTTAGAACTAAGAAGACCTTAATGAACTTGGCCCACAAGGTGGACTAGGTTTGGGAAGCGATGGATGACAAGTTGACCACTACCCTTAATGATATTGAGGGTAAGGTGGTTGAAATTGCAACGAAAGCAATCGCATTGCCTAAGCATAGAAAGAAGTATGATGGCAAGGGTAAGGGGAAGTTCTTCTCTTCTAAGAGTATCAAAAAAGATCCAAATGATGCTTCCTCATCATCTAGTGATAAGGGTTCTTGCGGCTACTGCGTAGACCCTCATGACTCACAATGCTACTCAGTCATGGCTTACATGATTGGTGAGATGGGATGAGCTGGGATGCCTTTGAATTCCAAGTTTGTTAAAAAGCAAACGAGAAGGACTTCATACCTTGGTTGATTGTATGATCTTGGAGGTGTGTATTTGCAGCTCGTGTAGTAGTACTAGCAGTGGCAAACTCCAAATCCTTGGGGTGTTGCTCAATGAAATCCTCCTCCTCCAATGTAGTAATAGATAGCACTTCTTGCCAACCCTTACTTTCAAGGTGGCCAGGCAGGTACTTATTCACTTCCATAGATGACACCTTAATAGTACTTGCTTACATCAGGTAGTCTTGCCCGACAAGCTCCTCAACAATAGCAACAACTTCTACATTTGGTCCCATGCAACATGGGATACCTAGTCAACTGTAACTGAGGCAAGCCAAATTTTGTGATATTGCCTATTATGCTGATCCTACTTTCATGTACGCAACTAGACAATATTACCAAATACCTATTGATTTGGTTGTAGAGGGAAGTCTAAGGTCTCATGATAGAAAATTCTATCACAAGCACAAATGTGAGTACTGTGGGACTAGGTCCACTCCATCCTCTTCATCTTGTGGAGAGGATAACAATACAAGAAAGATGGGAGTCCACATCAAGGAGGTCTCGATATCATTCCCTGAATGCTATCAAAATGAAACATCTACTTCAAGGAGAAGTTCTTCAATAGTGCTTGGCAAATCAGATAAGATGGCACTCGATGGCAATGGTGTCATGACCATTA
The DNA here is from genome assembly GCA_015680685.1 of Gnetum montanum. NCBI lineage: Eukaryota > Viridiplantae > Streptophyta > Gnetopsida > Gnetales > Gnetaceae > Gnetum > Gnetum montanum. The sequence goes on from MNCI01016409.1 coordinate 342,359, forward strand.
CTAGGTTCAATTTAACCACATGGGTGGTAAAAAGTGGGCATCTATCAGAAAAGAAATCAGATCCTAGCAGTTCCATGGTGGAGATTCAAATTGGTGAGAATGGTCATTGCCTAGCTCTTTGCGACTCTGGTTTAGGAGTTAATATCATTTCATTGGCAAATCAAATAAGATGGCACTCGATGGCAATGGTGTCATGACCATTACTAGGTTCAATTTAACCACATGGGTGGTAAAAAGTGGGCATCTATCAGAAAAGAAATCAGATCCTAGCAGTTCCATGGTGGAGATTCAAATTGGTGAGAATGGTCATTGCCTAGCTCTCTGCAACTCTGGTTTAGGAGTTAATATCATTTCATTGTAGTAGTATCTTGATTGGGGACTCCCTCTTCTCAAGAGTACTAACATTCAACAAGAGCTGGCAGACCAATCATACAGGTACCTTGTGGGACAGCTAAATGATGTAATGATAACATTGGTGGGATGGTTGTATCTTGCAAAGTTCTTGGTGATCAAACTAGATAACAAGGTAAGAGACAACTTTCTAGTCATTGTGTGAAGAGCCTAGGTTAGCATTATCAAGGCCAAGTTAGTTTTCCAAGGCCTTCACCTTGAAATTGACAAGAAAGATGAGATTGGGAAGATATATTATAAATGGATTTCATGTGATCCTTCTCAATCATGTGGCAAACATGGTTGTAATTGCTGTATCATAGAATGTCTCTATGTCATTAGAGATATTAATTGCCTTGAAGAATGTGTGGTCTATGAAGCCACAAATCAAGTCTTGGAAAAAACTAATTGATTCTCTTGCCCTATTTCATGCTGAATCATTTGATTTAGAAGTAGAGAACACAATGGAGGCTACCACAATAGTGCAGTATGATCTTGAATTTTGGGGCACTCTTGATTTGTCCCAAAATGTTCCCACGCCACTGTTAGAGCTCAAGTTGCTTCCAGAGGTTTGGAGTACTTTTTCCTCACCAATGGTCATCCTATTATCATCAATTTCACTTTAATGACCATCCAAAAGATCGAGCTAAAAAAGGTAGTTGCAAAGTGGAGAAAAGCCTTTGCTTGGTCTCATGATGAACTCATAGGAATAAACTTATTTATCTGTCAACACTACATATATACAGATTTGAGCGTTAGGTCTTGGTGGATACTTCAATGAAGACTCAATCCTAACATGCGGGACATGATGAAAAATGAAATCGTCTATCTCTTAAGGCTGGTTTCATTGCACTCATTTCTGACAGTGAGTAGGTCAATCCAACTGTAATTGTACCAAAGAAAGACAACGAATGGAGAGTTTGTGTTGACTATAGGTTGCTAAATGCTGCCACCTTTAAGGACCATTTCTTGTTGCCATTTGTGGACCAAGTATTAGACAATATCTTTGGCTAGGATTTCTATAGCTCTCTTGATGGTTACTCTAGATACAATCAAATCAGCATCATGCCAAAGGATTAATCAAAAACTACCTTTATCTAGCCATTGGGAACCATTGCCTTCGAATGCATACCCTTTGGGTTATGTAATGCACTAGCCACATTCCAATGGCTGAAGATGTTTGTATTCCAAGATTACATTGGTAAGAGTGTGAAAGTATTCATGAATGACTTTTTTACGTATGACAAAACATTTCAGGAGGCCTTGGACCAGTTCAAAGGTGGTCTACGCCGTTGATACTAGGTGCACTTAAAGCTGAACTGGAAGAAAAGCTAGGTGATGGTGACTAAGGGCATTGTCCTTGGCCACAAAGTCTCCAAGAAGGGGATTGAGGTAGATCTTAAAAAGATCTCTACCATCAAAAACATGACATAGATTTCCATGATAGTCAGATAGGTGCAATCTTTCCTTGCCCATATGGGCTATAATCGTAGATTCATTAAAGATTATTTTAGAATAGTTAGGCCTTTATTTGAGTTCACAAAGAAAGATGTTGCATTCCTATGGAGAAAAAAAATGTGAAAATGCCTTCTAATGTCTGAAGAAAGAGCTAACACAAACTGTGGTGTTGCAGAGTCTTAACTAGGCTCAACCCTTTCACATAATAATAGATGCTTCTGACTTTGCATTGGATGTAGTCTCGGTGTAGTTTGATGAAAAGAAGAGGCCTTACTACATCCACTATGTTAGCTAAAGCATTGAGGGACCTTGGTTGAACTACACCAACAGCAAAAAGGAGCTTATGGCCATTGTCTTTGCGCTACAAAAATTCAGACGTTATGTTCTTAGGTGCAAAATCTTTATCCACACTGATTATAGCGCCATTTGGTTCTTCATGAACAAACTAGATGTTAGCCCTTGGGTGATTTGATAGTTGGTTCTTTTGCAAGAGTTCAATCTTTCACATATTGATCATGAGGGAGCTGAAAATGTGGTGGCAGATCATTTGTCGTGGTTGCGAATTGACAACAAAGGGGAAGATGTGCTTCTCAATGACTTTTTGGATGATCACATTTGTAAGGTCATTTTCAACTCAAAGAAAGGATATGACCACCTATGGTTTGCGAGCATTCTCAACTGCTTGGTGGCCTAGAAGCTTTCTCTTGGGTGGGACAACCAAAAGATCCAATAATTCCAACACCAGGTAAAGCCTTACTTCGCTGTTAAAGAGCATCTTTACAAGAGATGCCTTGATGGCCTCGTAAGGTAGTGTGTTTCAGAAGAGAGGCAAGACATCATCTTGGCTCACATGTATCATGGTGTGTGCAGTGGTCACTATGCTAAACATAGAACCATAATGAAGTTACTGCTCACAGGCTATTTTTGGTCCACCATGTTTTGTGATGCTTAAAACTATGTACATTGTTGTGATGAGTGCTAATGTGAAGGAGGTATGTCTTCACGTAGGGATGGACCATAGCAATGGATCCAACCACTGCAACCCTTCAATGTGTGAGGGATTGACTTTGTTGGTTCCATCTTTTTGACTTGCAATGGCAAAGCATACATCATTGTATGCGTAGACTATTGTACAAAGTGGGCAAAAGCTACTGCTATTAAAGATTTCATCTACCACTGCAACAAACTTCCTTTAGAATAGTGTACTCCACAGGTTTGGTATTCCTTGAATCTTGATCTTCGATAATGGTGTGCACTTTACTAGTAAGGTCTTCAAGAATTTATTGGAATCTTGTGGAGTTAATCATAAATCAGCCTCTCCTTATCATTCACAGGCCAATGGCCTAGTAGAAGCTACTAACCATGAGATTGTAAGAATACTCAAGAAAACAATTAATAGGTGTTAAAAGACTAGGGTAATAAGCTTAATGATTCTCTTTGGGCCTATCGAATGACATGGAAAAACCCTATTGGCTACATCCTATTCGAGTTGGTATATGGATAGGTTCCACAATTGCCCATTGATTTTGAAATGAAAACCTTTGGTAGTGTGGTAGATTTTGATATGACCTTAGAGTTTGCACAAAAAGAGATTGATCAATCTTAATCTTCTTGATGAGAATTGTAGAATCGCCTTAATGCGTAATGAGTTAAAACATTCTTAGACCAAGAGTTGCAATGATGTCTATGCAAGATAGTTTGATTTCAAACTTAGCAATAAGGTCCTCTATTTCAATCTGTTACAGTTGTCCCATTTGGAATAGTTTCAATTTCAATGTGAAGGACCCTACATTGTCCACACCAGTCACCAATTACTAGTTTGGTTTAGCACACATCTACCATCTAGATGAGCCATACAAGATTTTCTTGGTCAATGGACAACACTTGAAGCGCCACAAAGAATATATTTCCCCTATGAGAATACATAATGATCAATCTTTTATTTTACACTCAAAGGTCTATTAGGTGATAGACATGGATTAGTCGTTGGGGAGGAATTCTCCATGACATGTTGAATTTTCTTTTGTTCGACTAATTTATTTGTGTTTTAATAAAGTTTGTATGTTTAGTTAGTATTTTTACATTTTTGAGCTTAACGATTAATCATTAATGGTCTTCTCTTTTCTTTTAAGTGTGTTTTGTGCATGTGTACACAAAAACCAATTAATGTGCTTTATAAATGCTTAGCCAATAAGCAAATGTTGGATGGGTGAGTTATAGATGTGATGATGCAAGAGTGCCAAATGGGTCCGAAGTGAAGCCTTGATTGATGGAATGCCCACACAATGAAATTCATCCACCCACCTTTCCTTTATCCGTCATTGGTGAACCAAGCTTAGATTCAGTGGGGAGTTGGGACTCATACTACGAGATGTTGAAGCTAATGCTATTGGAACCGTGGGGTAGGTGGTGGTCCACACCTTAGGGTGTGACCTCTGGAATCTTGGACGAGTGCTTGGTCACTAACAAGGAAAGTGTGTGTCATTGAGGGTTCTTGTGATCATTGGATAGGTCTGATTGGTGTGATTGGACCAAGGTGCACGTGCTTGCCATTCCTGACCATCTTGGTTAGAAGAGGTTTGTGATCTCATGGCCCTATGCATGCCATGCGGTGAGGGATGAATTTTCATGTTCATGCAAGTCAAAGACTCCAGGTTGTGATCTAACATTGCAATTAATCCCATAGTTCTCACACTCTATTCTAAGACCCCTTTTCTATGAAAGAAAGAAAAGAATGATGAATAAAAGGGGAATGAAAGAAATGAAAAAATGAATAAAAATGAAAAGAAAAGATGAAAATAATAGCAATGATGAGAAGATGAGGTAATTGGAAGGGCAATATAACACTAAGTTTATTTGTCCACACAAATCAGTAATCTTACCATCTCAGACTAATCTTATGATTGCTCAATTAAGATTAGAATGGGAGGTTGAACCAATATCCATGCAAAGCTTATTCTATGTTCAACTTGTTACCTTGATCACTTGACTTTCAAATGTAATAGTCTATGACAATCTCTTGCTCATCCCTACCCATCGCTATGAAGGCCTAGAAGTCTTTTTCTTAGTGAACTTTGGTAATGTCAATTGCTGCTTCCTCCCAATTCCTAAATCCATTTGTTTCCATGGGTCAAGGTCATAATCATTGAGCCAAACCATGATCATACCCATCATGAAAATTCCAGTTGCTTAGTCATGGCAGTGTGATCACTGTTGGGATTGGGATTAGTTAGAGTTGCCAGAGGGATCGATGTGAGATTTCCAATAAAGCAAAATTTGTGGAACTTCTTGTGCACATGTGCATGGATGGAAGAAAACCAAATTGGAATCTTGACTTCTAGTTGATTTTGTGGCATGTTGTCTTGGTTCAATTTCACCAATGGTTGGACCGTGGGATAATCAAGGTCAGATGGCATTGGTAGAGGTAGGTGTTACCGTGCACTTGGAAGGGGGATGTGGAGGTCTATCCCCACTGTGTGGATGAGTAGTGGTAAAGGGATATGATAGTGGATCTCTTGTAGGGTGTAGGACATTCTCATGTGCTCCCATGGGATAATTGAATGGTTGGCTGGGGATTTGGTAATGTTGCGCTCTCACCTTCTCTCTCTTGCCCATCATGCATTCTCCATCTCTTTCTTTCCATTCTTGTCCATCATTCTGTGTGGTAGGAAGTTAATCGGGCAAAACAGAGGATGAGATTCAACCATCCAAGGGGAAGGACTTGCGTAGATGCTGATGTCTCACTGGCTATTGGAAATCCATAGGTGTCCTATCAACATGTTTTACAAGGGCAAGAAAGGTAGGTGCCTGCTATGGGGAGGACCCACTTGTGAATCCTTAGTGGCTTGGCATTGTAAGCAAGTGAGCTTAGCTTATCTCCCAGGATGGTGATGGTTGCATAGCATAAGACACTTGATTGATCTTTTGTTTGTGTGGTTGTGACTTAAAGAGCTTAATGGTTTGACCAAGGCTTTCTTTCCATAGCTATCTTTTGCCCACATATTTTGATTATGGATTGGATGTTTGACTAAGTCATACTTTATGTTTTGCATTCCTTGGTTTGTTTGGTTGATGGTATTGCATGTTTTAGAGCCTTTTGGTTTGTTTAGGGTGCAAGGCAGGCATGTTCCTATTGATTCTTATGTTTATGTCTTTATTTGTTATGTTGGTGTTCTTTTGTATGGGCATTTAATTTATGTTGTCTAAGGCGGGTCCTCGTAACTCAGTCGTGGGGGAGAAGCACAATTAGGTATGTATTCTTTGATGCTTTCCTATATGATTCATCATACCTACATACATGTTTAGCATTCAACTGTGATTTTGTTCTTCATGCCTTCTTTGAGAATTATACTTATTGGTTGTTTTTGTGCATGATTTTTTCAATGGTGGTTTAATGCTTAAAGAGTTCACATGAGTTTCAGCATTGTTGCAATCCGACATGTTTAGGCATGTGCACTTTTCATACCTGAGGCCCATGTAGAATTCGGTTAGGAGATCTTAAGCCTTAGTTCATGGTCTAGCAAAAAGACAACACCGTTTGACTCCACCTGAAGAACACTAGTTCAATCCAGAGGCCTCTCTCAAAAGGTAGATCCGAATGTAAAAGGATCATGTTCCTAAACTACAAGTAGCAGGTTTGCACAACAATCATCACTTGAGTATGAGCCAAAAGATTGGTAAGATATTTCCATCTAGCATGAGGCAACTTCAATCTTGCAGACATGCCAAGGGACTCTTGTTAGCCACCATCACCTAGCTCCTCTTCTTAGAGTGGCAGTTTTGTAATGCACCTTGTGTCAAAGTTATTTGTACATTTATAATTCCTTTGCGTTGGTCTTGTCATGTGTTTGGTCCTTGTTTTGTGTCTTGGGTGTTAATGCTATGGGACTAGCTTTACTTAGTTGTTAGGGAATGATGAGTTATCTAGTGGCATTTCGTAAGTTCATTGTAAGCCTTTGACTTGGGAAGTATTTCATATGCCCTATCTTTGTGGTTCGAGCATATGTGGTTGAGGTTTATACCTTCCAAGTTTGCATCCTTGCCTCCTATGTCACACTTCTAGGTTTTGTGCATGTTTTGGGTTCCTTGGGATGTTTTTGGCTTCGTTTGTGCATCCCAAGACCCTGTTGACATGTTGCCTAGTGTTTTGACTTTCATCTACAACTATCGGTGAGAAGTGTGGGATTTTTTTTTTGTTTTTTTTGTTGGGGGGGAGGGGGGTTGGGTTGCGTTGACTACCTTGTGTCGGCACAAGGGTGTTGATGCACCCCTTGCCAAGCCTAGTTTGGCTACTTCACTCGTGGTGTGATCAGGATTGGCCTGGGCTATGTTGATGGATCCCCATTGATGCCTAGGCATTAGCAAACCTCTACTGTTATCTTGTGAAAGCTATAAATACCCAAGATGAGCTCTCATACACATCATAGACATAACTTTGATTCCATTTGAGCTTTTGGTATCTGGTTTGTGTGAAAAGCTCTTTCTCCCTTGGGTAAGTTGATTGCTTCCTTGTTTTGTGTGTATTTTGAGTGGTCGCTTTTATAAGTGTGGCTAGACTTTGTCAGGGTACCATCTTGCATACATAGCCCGGAACCTTTTGGTTGATGTGGAGTCTAGTGTTTGCGTAGTGAATAAAGCTCATGGTTTTTCCCTTGTACTACTGTTGATGTCTTAAACATTAAAACATTAAAAATATTTATTTCATTCTTGTTTTCTTGAGTTGTGACAATTCATCCTTATCCAAGGAGGTCATAACTATATGGCATGGTGAGGGGCCATCAAGGTTATGACTAAGAGCTATTTATTGCTTTTTGTGTGCAGTGTTACTCCTATCCCATAAGGGGTTACAACATGTGTGAGTGATTCTGAGCATTGTTCTTGTTCCCCATAAGGGATTGCGGTGTGTGTGTGTTTATTATTGTTGTACTCTCAGATTCATAAAATGCACAACAAATTATAAAATATAAACTTATATATATTCTTTCAACATGACATTGTGGCAACATGGGTTTTCCACTATATTGATATACATGAGTGTTCTTGGCAATCCACTTAACATTGTTTTTGAAGCTTATGATCAGATTGCATTACGTTCCGCATGATATAATCTAATTGGTCATGGCCGGTGGGACCCCTATCACCTATACATTGCTGATTTCATCGAATTCACTTCCAACCCACATATCCTAGAGAAGAGGTGAAGCCCTTGCTTGAGTTTATGGGATTTAGGGATGCTCACACCTTTAGCACAATTATGGTGTCATCTACATACTTTTGAATATGGCCTACCCAAGGGAGTGGATTCAATAGACCAACTTTGCAAAGATAAACATCCAGGCATCTCAAGATGATAATAAAAAGGTAAGGTGAAAGGGGGTCCCCTTGATGGAGGCCAAGCCCAAGGGCAAACCACTTCAACTATTTGTCATTGACGTGGACCACATGCCTTGTTGACTAAAGAATGAATCTAATGTGCTTTGTCTACCATTTTGAGAATACCATAGTTTCCATCATTGCAAATAATGCTTTCCATTTGATGTTGTTGTAGGCCCTTGCAATGTCGAGCTTGACCATGATGACCTTTGTTGTAGGGCAATGTGCCCAATTGATATTTTCATGCATAACAATGATGTCATTGATGATAATCTTGCTTTTAAGAAAGTTTGGTTGCATTTGGCTAATCACCCAAGGGAACAAGGTTCATATTCAATTGGTGAGAAGGTTGGAGTAAAATTTATACAAGACAAAGCACAAGTTTATGGGATGACGTTGCTGTGGACCTATGACAGTCTCCTCTATGGGAATAAAAAAGAAGAAGAAGGAATTCAAGACCTTAGGGAATATAACTAAGTTGACAATTCTATCAAAGCTGTGGAGCATTTGGAGATCAATAGCTAGCTAGAAGTTTTGAAAAAGTTCATTGGCACATCCATCTGGACTTGGGGCTTTGTTGTTGCCTCCTTGGTGGACCACAAGTTGGCACTCCTCATATGACACAATGTTTGAATTGGGCACCATCATCAAGGTGGTAGTGACCATCAAAAAGCACATCTATAAGACTTGTGTTACATGGTCGTGGGCTATAGAGGTCCATGGAGAAGTTTCTAGCTAAAGCAATATTTTTCTGGTAATCCTTGGTGAAGGAAACTTGTTGCCACTTATTCCATTTGTGTGTCGTAACTATGTGGAAAAAGCGAGTGTTAATGTAACAATGTTGTCTAGCACCCCAAGAGTCCCTCAAAGCAGATTCAGAGTTGGGACGGAACTCAAGAGGAATATGCCTTAGCTATCAACAGTCCTGAAACACATGCCAACAAACAATCAGTTAGTGTTAGCATGTGACCTAAGTGGTGTTTTAGATACTTCAAACATGTAACACTATTAAAAGCTAGATAGCCCTNCTGGGTGTGTCATGGGATGTTCTATGGGATGTTGTGTGCACTCATTAGAGCATGACACCAACTACTAGCATGTTGTGATGAATCTGGAGGGTTCAGCTGGTAGTCCACGTGAGTGGAGCATGGAAGGGCTATCTNTTGCTACCTCTCTCACAATTAAGGTCTTCCTCTTTGAGCTAGTTGATCCTTGATCATTGTCTCCAATACAACTTCTCCTACTGTAGAAGCTAGGACAGGGTAGACTAAAGGTTACGGTATTGTGGGTTGAGTTAGTTGGCTTAGTTGCATTACTTTAGCTTAGTATGAACCTCTAGGAGTGTGCAGATTAATGTGGTGTGAAGATGGTGTTGCTCGACCTTCAGCAAGTTCTGAATTGTGTCTAAAGATTTCTACAATGATTTTTCACTCTTAATTTGGCATTGTCAACCATCTTCAATTTTCTCTTGGACCTCTGGCATCTGAAGCCAGATATTGTTGAACTTAAACTAGTGAGTTGATTTAAAATATTTGCCTCACTTGGCAATCACAGAACAATGGTTTGAGAATGACCATGGACTTGTTGTGAGGATCGGGATGAACTGCTTGAGAGTGCTTTCGATGGCCCAGTAGCGGTCAAGCTAGGACACATGGGTGTCTTGTTCACCAAGCAATTGCCTCCAAGTGAAACGGCCTCCAGTTGGATCAATTTGACGATGTGGTCACGGGAGTTGAAGAGTTTGATTGACATGAGACTAGGGGATTGTTTGCTATGGTGCTTCATGATGTTGAAATAACCAATGACTATGGATCTTTGACTTCCTTCTAGTTAACTGACAACCTTTTGGTAGAAGTGGGTGTGACCTTTGTTTGCTAAGGGAACATGGACATTAACAATTAGAGTATCCTACCATTTGTAGGACATGCAAATTGAGGCTTTTTACACCATGGTGATTGACAAATGACATCACCATATAATGGCCAACTCTAAGCATGAGGCGATTTGTGGAATGGCCAACACTTGCCACTTAGAGTTCAATCATAGAGCTTGCATTTTTTATTTCATTTCTTGTACACATAAAATATCAACACAAAACATTTTAGTGAATTCCAACAGTTCTCTTAATCGATTGGGGTTACTTAGCCCCCTACATTCCATGAGGTGACTATCGTGGACAAGGTTTGGGCTTGTTGGGTTTGGGTGCTCCACTTGTTCCATTGAGCATGGCTTGAATGTCATTAGCAATGTCTTTCTCCGTCTATCTTTTGGCTATTCAATCTAGGAGGGCTGGCCTATTGTGTTGTGGTTCATCAATCCTCCCCCTCTTTCATTGCCTAGAAATTCCTCTATGTGAACTCTTTTCTGTTCCTACATTGTAGGATCCTATGGTTCTTGTGCTGGTTTGCAGAGGGGGTCATGGGTATCTATATCTATTTGCTTAGCATGCTTTTGGATCACCAACCCATATGAGCAATCTGGTTGCAGGGCTGAATGGTGTGGTGGATTAGGTATTAGTGGTTGTTGGCGTCACCACCATTGGATCGTTAGGCTTCTCTTGTTTCCTTGATTGAGCACTATTAATCGTCAAATTTGTAGTGGGTGCTATGGGGGCAGCTGTGACAGTGGGGTTCTTGTGAATGTCCATCAAGTCTATTGTCTTAAAGCTCTCTATGGTGGCCTTCATTTGCACTCCTTAGTTGGAGGCCCTTCCTCCAATGTGCTGTGGGCGATTGGTAGGCAAATCTGGGAATTGACATCCAATGTGAATTGATTTGAGACAGTAGTGACATCTATGAGGAAAATTTTCAAAGATTGTCTCCTACTTTGTGCTTTTGTGCACGTCCTCTAGTGAGATTTTCTTACAAAGCTTTGCATCCAAGGGCACATGGACACAAATTTTAGTGTCAATGAGGCGAGAGTTCAAAGCCTTAGCATTGTTCATAGCAATCATGTCACCGAATAGCTGAGCAATGAATAAGAAGCCTTTCTTATCCTAGAGCTCTATGGGAAAGCCTGAGAGGCATATCTCGACTGGAAAGGAGTGAACCATTTTTTATGTTCTAATCTATTCAAAGAGATTCTTGAGGTCCGTTACTCTAGGAACAACTGTTCCTTAAAAGGCCATGGGCTTTGGGAAAGGACATCATGCATGGCCTGCTTTGAATCAAATAAAAACAAAGTGCTATTACCTTTCATTGGGGTGATTTTCAATGCATCACATAGCCATGCATTGGGTGATCCTTTCAAGGGTTGGAACCCGACTGGAAAATAGGCCAAAAAGAGTGTTTGTGTGTACTTGTCTGCCTATCAATGTGTGATGCATTTGGGATCTGAATATGCACTTTTTTGTTCTCTACCATCATTGCAAAATTGTTTCCTACCTCCTAGGTTGCCTCCTTTGAGATTGCCTTAGGCTCTTGCATGCATGTGCTGTTTGCACTTGAGATAATGTTTGCAAATGACGATTTTAGTGTGTTGGCCACATGTGAACTGCCTATTTTAAAACCTTGTGTTGCTGGTTTTGTTTGATCTACCTAACCAGATTATGTGTTCCCAGATTGCCTTGCAAATTATTCTTGTCCAACCCTTGGGTTCGCATTAAGACCCCATTGTGCTTTACCACCTTCTGACAATCCTTGCCTTGCAGAAGCAGGGCATCCATCGGCTCCACCAGGCCACACCAAACCCATACTGCTTGAGTTGCCAGTCCTTTCTAATGTTTCCACCATTAATCTAATCCTTTGAAAAGAAGAGATATTTAGGGACCATCTCTTGTAGTGATGGTAAGGTATTTGTTTCTCAAGTCATAAGACTCGGCTTCGAGCATGGGCACAAATGCTTTGAAAGATGTTAGGCTTTCATTCATCCATCGACCCTCGTAGAACCTTGCCTTGTTAGGATGATCATTGCACCTTTGGGTGATGCTCCTTTTTACAAAGAAGAGAGATTTATCTTGGAGGCATTCCTTTCTATTCTAAGCTGAATTTGGGTGCATTGTAAGATACACGCATCATAGTAAGAGCATTCACATTCCCCTAGGAGGTGTGCAAGATCAACAAGATTTTTAGAAATATCATTGGAAATGTGTTGACTGGAAGAATCATCTTTCTCTAGTGCATGATCAAAATTTGCTTCAAAGTCATACCTTTGAGAGTACTCTTTGACATAGAGGAATTTTTGATTAGTTCTAGCTTTTGGAGTTACCTTTTGTCGAAGATTGCAACACTCTACTTACTCAACTTTAAGTACTGTTATGATTCGAGTTGTAGTTACGTGAGCTAAAATGAGGGAACACCTGAATCCCCAAAATGCTACTTGAAATGGAAGGCTGAAATATTTTTTCCAGTTGTTAACAATAATAAAAAATCCAATCTTGCATTTACACTAGCACAAACAGTGGTCAGTTCAGCATAAAAAGATTAAACCATAACACAAAATCATATGAGAAAAATAATCTAGCAGGAAGAGAATGCCAATACGACAATTGACGTCTTTGAATATACACTATGCATCCAAGGTGCAATACAAATGTTAACCAACTAAGCTTGAAATCATATTATTCATAGCTGTATAGCTCAGCAACAAACCAACTCATTCAATTTACCATAGCAACATAATCAGTCATATGGAGAGTCAAACTATAGGAAAACACATTATTAATGAGCTTAATAAATTGTAAATTGAAATACAAGAATTGTATAGCAACTGAGAAACCATCAATGTCCATATCTATTCACTATATTATAAGTAATGATGCAATATTCATAGTTCAGCAAGCAGGAGAATCAGGAATTAGACTGCATATTGATAATCTTACTTAAAGGAATAGCTGGCCAACAAGCACAATAATCACATGAAACAATAATTCATAATTCAGATTAATGAAAATATAACAGAAGAATCAATACAGTGTCAACCAACAACAACAAACAAATTATCATTCATAATGATAGCAAAGAAGTTGCCCACTTCAGTCAACCTTCATCCAGATGCTCCGGGTAACAAAGGTGATTGGACGCTAAAGGAAAAGGCTTACAAGGAATTTTAACAGGCGGTGGCTTTCATGGCCACTGAAAGGCATTGGGAGGTTTTAGATGCTTTCCATTGTCAGCGACGTGTTGGTCGTGCCTGCTCTCAGCTACAACGTCCAGTTTAGGTGCAGGGGTGTGTTTGTTTCTTGGGCAGCAACTGTGGTTGCTTTGATTTGGGTGTTGATATGTGCGTCTATTTTCTTTTGGGGGTTGTGGGGGTTTGGGGTCTGAGAATTCCAGCTTTGTATTAGGTTCTTGCTCCTTGGGGTTCTGCAGGGCTGTCTTCTACTGCACACTGCTTTGGCAGACCATTTTGTGGGGTCTAAGGTCTATCATATGGCCTGTCTTGAACAGGTGGTGGTTTTAAGGCTTGGGTGTTTGGGGGTTTTTCTCCCTTGTGTTACTCCTTTGTTACCTTTTGTAAATATTTCTCATTAATATATTGCCCAAACTTTTCTGGAAAAAAAAAAGAAAAAAAAAAGGAAAAAAGGAAAAAAGATAAAAGAAAAAAAGGTTGCCTACAGTCTAATATTAGTACACATTATCACATTTACTGTAACTATTTGTAAAGGTACAGTTTCACCTTTGTTGTCTTGGATTTGCTTTTGCTAGTAACCAATTCTGATTTTCTAATCAATAACACAGAATGTTGGGGAGTACAAAAGAATCATGAACAATTAGGCATGCTATCTCATATAGTTTTGAATGTTGGTCAGTACAAGAAAGGTATGAACAACAAATAAATGTGGTAGAAATGCAAATATTTAGATGGATGTTGGATGTTGAATGTTACTAGAAGAGATAGATTGCATAATACAGACATTAGACGAAGACTTGGAGTGGGTTCTATTTTAGATAAGTTATAGGAATGGCATCTTAGATGGTTTATGCATGTCCAATTAAGATTAGATAACAAGCCTATAAAAAAAGGTTGCTACATCACTATTCTAGGAAAGCCACCAAAAGGAAGATTAAAAAAAAAAATGATTGAAGATGATATGAAGAAATTGCAAATAAACAAAGATCTCATATATGAGAATGGTGAAAAAGAACTCATGTAGTAGACCCCGTTTTTTTGAAACAAGGCTAGGATGATGATAAACACATAATATTTAATTAAAACTCTAAAATATATTCTAATGCTCCTCAAGTGCAATTTTTGATTTCTTCAATATTCTAAGAGAATGAAAGGTAAGTAAAATGAATCATGTTTAACTAGCACAAAACACCACATTCAGATTTTAGCTTAACTATTGTTGATTTTCTGAATTGGAAGACATGCATGAAAAACAAATAGCAACTATAACAATTTATCCAAGATTCATATGTTACAATGTTTATATCTGCATTTTTCTAATTCACAAATTAAGTTCTGATTTCTTCAAACCATAAATATAGCTAATGTTGTTCAACAACAAATCTATTCAGCCAAACATTTGGCCACATGAAACATATAAATCAATAAATTTAAATCTATTCAATGATATAATGATATTTTTTATTTTTCCAATGACACTCACAATACGAAATTAGCTTGATTTGACTCTTCTAACTAGAAATAAGATAAGCCACACCACTAAAATTTAATCAAGCTCCTGGGGGCTCCGTCTCCTATTTAGCGTCCCATGTGGGAGGCGGTGTGGGGTGTGGAGGAGTCAAGGGTGGATGAGCTAAAGTTGAAGATTCGCCAAGTGATCTAGGAGACCGAGGCTAGGGTTCGAGAGGAGGAGTGGGTTCACTAGGAGGTAGTCATTATCCAACAACTGGTTGACGTCTAGACTAGAATTCAAGTTGAGTGCTAACGGCTAAGGGAGGAGGTTGAGGAGGTGCGCAAGCATTATGAGATATAGGAAGCTAGTTTTTGGAAGGACAAGAAGTGGAGCTATGGCAGGAGATCTGTGAGGAGTTGCTTCACAAGGAGGTGGATCACAAGTGCAAAGAGGCGGAGGTGGAGGCTTAGTGGGACAGGGCAAGGCTAGAAGAGTAGTAGATATAGGAGTGTTTGGATTAGGCCCATGAGTTTGAGGCTTGGTAGGGGTTGTGGGAGGGGCGGTGCTTGTATGATGTTATGGGCATCAATAGGATGGTGTCTTGGTCTGCTCTCAGAAGGTATATTCGTTTGGGTGCAGCCAAGCTTCACCTAGATAAAAATGGTAATTTGTTGCTAGAGAAGAAACAACATTCAGAAGAGGAATTTCTGAGGTTTCAACAGGTTGCTACTTTCATGGCTTTGAAGAATCAGTGGGAGATCTTGGACAAGAGGCTCCACTCCAAGGTCTGGGCCAATTGTGCCTGCTCCAATTTGCCTTAGTGGGGGTAGTTGTGCTTGTGGGGGTTCCTTGCTGTGTTGGTGGGGGTCTTTGTTGGGGTGTCCCGTTGGGTTTGGTGTGGGTGTTCTGTTTGGGTGTTTGTGTGGGTTTTGTTTGTGTCAAACAAGAATATGCTCCAGATGTCTATTGGTATAATGTGGTTTGGGTTTTTCAAATTGGGTTTGGAGGGGCATTGAGCTAGCCTCTATGGCCTGATCGGATTGTTTGGGTGGACGTGGGGCTGGGGAGTTATTCCCATAAGGGGAGCGGTTCCCTGGTTTTTGGTTGTAGGTCCTCTTTTTATATTTCTTGTGTTCTTAATATCATTTTGGCCCAACCTTTTTCCATAATAATAATAATAATAAATTTAATCAAGCTATTCTAAAACTTGTAATGCTTCCTCACTTCTAGTTCTAGCTTCAACCTATAAAGGGAAACTTACAAAATGCATTTGCTATCATAGCAAGCTAGACAGTTTAATCATTATTGATGTGATAATCTGCTATACATACAACCATAAAGAAAATGAGGTTTAATTAGGTTGTTTACACACAATAATTGTTAACCCATCTTAGAAGAAAAGATATGGGAAATTTACTTACATCAAATTTATTTAGTTTCCAAGAATTCATAGCCAATAATTCAACAAGGTTAGATCATAACAATTTGTAGCTAGGAGAAAATATTTGAATTAGATTTTGAACAAAGAGATGAAATGGAATAGTTGTCTTTATTGAAGTTTATGAAAGATTGCATACAAGGATTTATAGACCAGCCGTATTTCATATTTTAGGAAACAAACTAAAAAAGAAAACCCATCTCCTAGAAATCAGAAACGATAAAAACAGAAGCTATAAATCAGGGCAAACAAACTTCACAAAAAACTGCAATTAATCCCACAAAATCAGGAATTTACTCAGTCTTCCCAACACTCCCCCTCAAGCTGGAGAATAGATATCTATCATTCCCAGCTTTCAAACTAAAGACTCAAAACCTGGTTTTGATAATGCTTTGGTGAGGATATTGGCCTTTTGATCCTTGGTAGGAATGTATGCTAGGTTGATTGCTCCTGAGTCAATCTCATGCTTGATAAAGCTTCTGTCTATTCTAACATGCTTTGTTCGATCATGTTAAACTGGGTTGTGGACAATGCTTATTGCTGATTTACTGTCACTGTAGAGCTTCATAAGACCTGAGAATGGAATTTTTAGATCCTTTAGAAGTCTCTCAATCCAAATAAGCTCGCACACTCCTTGAGCAATCGCTTGGTACTCTGCTTTAGCATTGCTCCTTGCTACAATTGACTGTTTCTTACTCCTCCATATCACACGATTTTCCCATAATTTCACACAGTATCCAGTTGTGGATTTGCTATCTTTTACTGATCTGGCCCAATCTACATCAGCAAAGCCTTACACCTCTTGAGATTCACCTTTCTTGAACAAGAGTCCCTTGCCAGGAGATCCCTTCAGATATCTTAGTACATGATTGTTTGCCTCTAGATGTTGATTTGTAGGTGAATGCATAAATTGACTAATCACACTCACACTGTAGGCAATTTCAGGTCTAGTAAGTGAAAGTTAGATCAGTTTTCCTACTAGATGTTGATATTGCTCATGGTCAACTAGGGAATCATTATCTGTAGCAATTACTTCCACCTTACTTTTGGGACTGGGAAAGGATAAACTTTGACTTTCCGAAACTTGCTTTCATGGATCTGGAATTGACTGAATGGACCTGCAACAATCTCTAGTCTCCAATCTTGTCTTGGACTTAGCAACTTGATGCAGACACATGCAGATACCTTGGACACATGCAGACACATGCACAACCAATCACACTTTTCCATTTTCTATTTTTTAGATCACCAAAACATGGACTACGTCAACAATATTCCCCTCTTTGGTGATGTCTAAGACTTGAGAATGAGTGAGTAACATATAATCTAACCATCGGACAGTTGAGCATGAATCCAAAAATATTTAGGCAATAGTGACAATATATGCATTAAAAAAACTTATGACATCATAACCAAATATGTAAATGACATCACCACATGTCCAAGAATAGTAAAATTAGGCACCTTAAGAGCATGAAATATAAAGCAGCACGACTCAAACTAAACATCACTGCTGAAACACAAATATAAAGCATCATGGCTGAAACCCAAGATCTTAAATACAAGGTCCTAAAAAACAAAACATAGGGTGCAAATGTGGATGCTAAGCCTAGAGCCCATGGACATATGGTTGTCTTTCTCTCTCCCCTTTTTTGGACATCATCCAAAATGGTGGAAAGAGGTAAAAAATGCACTCAATCTGACTCATCATCATGCTGCTTTGGCTGCTGATATTCTTATTCTCTGTCATCATCATCACTGTTGGGAGTGCATGGCTCCCTTTGAATCAATTGACTCAAGCACAACTGTCTGATGCCACCAATCATGAGGCTTCTCTTTAATGGTTGAAGGCTGTCCCCCATACTGATGAGCATGGGACCCACTGAGAGAGTAGCACCACTGATAGGTCTTTGTATTGGAGGACCAAAGAGACTATCCATGGCACCTTGGATTAAAGGATCTTCAGATGTACTCTTTCTATTTGGAGATCACTCCCCCTCAACCTGTAACACTGGCTAAAAAGCATGTGAGCCACGGAGCTGATCATCATAGCTCTGCTACTCCCCCTGTGGATGTGCTCCCCTTGTTGGTGCAATCTCCTCATTGGAGTCCTCTGCTTTGCCAGAATGGTAGCCTTTGGATGGACCCACATCAGAAGCACATGCATGAGGAATGTGCTCCTTAGATGACCATGTGAGTGTCCCAACTGGCTTCTCATATGAGATGGGGGGAAGCTCTTCTTGTTGAGAGGTGCTAGGCTATCCTCTCTCAAGCCTTTGAACTCCTCTGCCCAACCTGGACAAGTTGTGGCCTTTTTGGCCAAATGTTTAGGCAAAAGTCCACAAAGCCTTGTTTAGGGTGGAACCAAGTTGATTTCCAATTGACCTAGAATGAGAGAGATGAGGCATGATGCCTGGTGGTCTATAAGATGCTGCTCCTGTTCCATGACCTGTTTCTCTACATGCTCTGCTATTCCCTTCTTGCCATGGATGGTAGACATACTCTGCTACACACTTCTCTGCATATTTAGCTATCTCATCATTGTTGATAATGAGGCCAATCAACAATGGATGCCCAGAGGTTTGGGCTTTAGCATGCTCTAACATGATTTCTTTGCTGATGATGTAGCCAAAGTCACACTTCACTCCTGCAAGCAAACAATAAATGTCCAAGGCCTACTGAGGGAGTAAGTGATCATAGCTGCCACCCTTTACTACAAGATTGTAGTAAATGACAAGAGATTTGATGGATGTATTTGCTGTCATGTTTGCCCTGTACATTTTTTTCTTCAAAACAAAGTTAGAATCTCCAAATAATCTTAAGCAAAAATCTCTATTAGACACAACAAAAGTGGTGTTTGCAAAGATCTCATCAAGAGAGTTCACCTACAATCCTAAAGTATCAAACCCTAACAAATTATTGATCAAATTGGGAGAAATTGCAATAACTCTGCAATTAACGAGAGTACTAAAAGTCCCACTATCCACATCCATGCTATGAATTTTGCAAAAACTTTCTAACCATGATTTTAGGAATTGCAACAGAGAGACCCAAAATGAATGACAACTCCAATGCATCAAACTATGACTGAATCTGAGATCTTCTATGGGGCTTAAAATCAAGGACTCTCTAAACAGTAATGGACACGTTCTTGTGGGTTTCATACCTTTTTCGTGCTGCCTTATATCTGAAAGAGGATTGGTAACTTCTCTCTTCTTGGTGAGAAGATCATCCCTAACCTGCTATTGTCCTGTTGCCTGATTTGCTCCCTTGAAACTGCATTGTGCTCTCCTTGGTTCTTGCCATTGTGCCTTTGCTCAATCTTTGCTGCTCCACCTTGCTCTCATTTTTGCTGGATGTCTTCAAAATGAGTACAAAATGGGGAAATGAGAACGTCTAGGGCCTTTTATGGCCACACCTTAGGATTAGGGATGCCTTTTGTATTTTTCCTTTGCCTTGGTTGGGACATTCTAATAATAGGGTTTGTAACTCAAAAAGTGGACACCCACATTGGAAGTGGAACGTCCCACCTAAGCGTGAGTTAATATTTTATACATATTTGGAATTCATGACATGTCTCTAAAAATTTCCCAATATTCAAATCAGGAGAGATAAAAGCAAATATAATAAAAAACTACTCAAAGGAAAAGTTGGAACACAATACCGCACTTGTTGGCAAGGGTTCCATCATGAAGCTAGCGAAGTAGTTGTGTAGATTGCATGCTTTACTATTCTCCTTTCTCTAACCTCCAACTATTGTTTCTCTCTTAGGATTGATTTTTAAAGATTCTTGCTGGCTCATCTTTAACTCCATCTCGGTGATTGAATTACAACAACAATGATGTGATGAAGCCACCTTTTATTGACTACCTACAACCTTTAAGTTTTTCCATGTGGGGTCTTGGTAACCCACTTCTTGACACTTTGACTCTACAAGCTTGCCTAATCAAGTGAGAACTATTCAATAGCTTTAGTTTTCAACACATATTTGGTGACTAGCACATATCCTTTGAAATGCTTGAAACATCAAAGGTGAAATATTGAAATACTCAAAATAGTAAACTTAATCTATCCTAATTCTTAACATATCCTAGAAAATCGACTTCCAAGGGTTAGAATACGATACTTCAACCTACCTTGTTGCGACAAGTCCCAACCTTGAAGTGGTGAAGTAATGACAAAGTGTTAGCTGTCCCTTGTCTCTAAGTCTCTCATTAATCCTCTTCTCTGCCATGATCTACTTTAAGTAAGAATTTTCTTTGAGTTGTCTCTCTTCATGGGTGTTCTCTTGCTTGATTGGATCTCCATCTTGGCTATCAAACAATGATAATTGTCATGTTGTGAGGATCTTATTTCTTGAGGAGCAGCAACCTTTTCTTGTGTCTTGGTTGGATTCAACTTAGGCACCCATCGTTTCGTGTGTTGGGCTTGCAAATCCCTTTTACCTATTCTATCTTGAAAGACCAATTGAGAATTATCGTGAAATTTTAATCTTCTAAAAGAATAGTGGGCCTTGATATGACCAAATCTATGGCAATAATAACACCTAATTGATTTATGAAATCTCTTTAAAAAAGGATGATCAAACTTGGTCTTTTAACTCTACTTTGATGAAAGGTCTCTCATGTTGGTTGAAGTGGATGGTTTGTGGCCAAGACCACTTTTGTCACTTGGGTTTCTTCCTTATCTAAACATCTCATTCAAAGATACCTTGCCTTTGGCAAAGCATTAAGTTATTTTCTTCTCATTTTTAGGCATCTTATCCAATTCCAAATTTTGATTCTTTAGCTTGTCATTCTCAGCTCTCAAAAACAAAATTTCATTGTAGAGTTTTGTTTCTTGTTTTGATGAAGCTTTTTGGACCTGCATCTTAAGTGACTTCTTTGAAGTGGTCAGCTTACCCATATCAACCTTAAGGGTTGTGATCTCATGAGTTACCACTAAACAAAAGTTGAGTCATGTTCAAAGGCTTACACATGTTGGTACAATTTGTTCTTAAATTTTAAACATAGTTGCTGTAATTTTATAAAATTTTCTTTAAGGCATTTATACCTTTCCTCAATGGCTTCCGTCTCTTCATCATCACTTGAATCATCCTTCTTGTTGTCTTGAGTTGGCTCTATGCTTGTGATGGCCATGCAAGTTAAACCCTAAAACCTCACTACAGGTAGAGGAAAAGGGGATGGAATAGAGATTTGGATAAGAAGCAATAGACTAAAAAACAAAGGGGAGAAAAATTCAAGAATTTGGGTGGAGCATTAGCTGTTGAACAATGTCTCCTTGAATTGACAAAGGAAGAACATTAGTGGGAGAGTCTCTTTGAAAAACCACATTACATCGAAACTTCTAGATGGCATGAAGGATAAGGGGTCAAAAAGCAACACCAAGTATAAAGTAGACATCCCTAAAGTTGAGTGTCACCAAATAGAACCTCATCCAAACCTGGCCGAAAACCCTGTAAATACTTGCTACACCAAATCCAAGAGCTATGAGCAAGGGGACAAGTAAAAAAGCAATGGCCAAACGTATATTCCCTATTATAGATAGGACATTGGGGATCCAGAACACCCAAATGAGAGCATCGAATACCAACAAGTAAACCTTGGTGAACCAAATACCACAAAAAATGTTTAATCTTTGGAGTAGGGGTAGTCCAAATTGTCCGAATACGTTGCTTCCAAACCTGCACATTGAGATTAACCTTCCAAAGATGGTTGAATTGTGGCCAGATATTAATAGTAGAATTAATAAGAGAATACCCAATCTTAGAATGATAGGGAAAAACCCGATGACCATTAATCCAAGAAATATATATATATATATATAAAATCCTGATGAGAATCTTGAATAGCTACACTTTTGTTCAAGCTGTCCAAAATATCAGAAAAGGTGGACTGTTGGGCAGCATTGATACTGTAAAGATGTTGACACTCAATCCAAGTGATCCAATGATTATGTAAGCGAAGAGAGGAAAGGAAGGAGATGCCAAGCTTGCCCTAGGTACTACAAAGACGAGGATGCTTAATAGCCCAAGGTTCATTGTTAATGGGAAGGCACCAAGGAGAAATCTTATCAAGCATAGAGGAAGGAACAGTAATATTATTAAAATTCCAAAACTCACTGATAAAACTCCAAGCCTTCCAAATGTGCTTGATGACAATGGAGCCTGAAATAGTAATACCTTTCGGAAAAAGGATCCAGTTAAAAAAATGAGTATTAATCCAATAACTACTACCTTTAGGCCTTTCCATTTGAATGCGTTTAAGGAAAAGAAGCTTCCAAGGCTCAGAACCAGATAAGCATTTAGCCACCCACTTGGCACATAAAACAATACCTTGGTTATAGTAGTTTAGAAGTCCTAATCCACCATCTTCTTTGTGGGATGTGCAAATGTTCCAAGCAACCCAACAGAATCTACTCCTAGAGTGGCTACTATTCCAAAGAAAATTTCTAAAAAGTTGGTCAATGCGATGATAAATGGAAATACTAGGAGCCCAGCACGAAGAATAATGTGTTTGCAAACAATAAACTTCCCAGCCATAGAAAGCTTCTTCTCCTTCTAGTTACCAAGTTTTTGTTCAATTTTCTTCATTGTAACATCCTATAAAGTTTTTGAAGATCTAGCAAAGGAAAAGGGGATACCTTGCAACTTGAACACATGGTCCTTAGCTAATAATTGCCAAGATTTAGACAAAATCCAAGCTTGAACCCCCTTATTGCAAGATTGAAGATTTGAACCAATTTATTTGAGAGCCAGAAAGTCTATAATATTGATCAATGCGATAAAAAAGACGATTAGCAATGGCTTTGTCGTTTTTAATCATAAAAAAGGAGTCATATGCAAAATGCATGTTTAGTAAGGAAGGAACATTATAATCAATAAAAATGCTTTCAAGCAAATTTTGTTCCTTGTCCTTATGAATAGTGTGACTTAAGAAATCCCCAACAAGGATGAAGAGATATGGAGCAAGAGGGCAACCTTGCCTAACTAAGTGCTCAAGTTTAAGACAATTGGTGAAGCCAACATTAGTAGCCACAAGGGCATTAGCATTTGCAAAGAGAGTCTCCACCATCCTAATGAATTTTTCGTTAAAACCATATTTGCAGAGGTAGGCAATACTAAATTGCTATTCAATTTTATCATACGCTTTGGCATAATCAAGCTTAAGAAAAGCTATGTTTTGATTGGAATCCTCAGCCCATTGCATACCTTCCCAGGCCGTAACAAAGCCGGTTTGCGCTAGGGTAATTAACTAAGAAATAATCAATTTTAATCTTTTAGCAAGACATTTGGCCAGAATCTTATAAACAAAATTTAGGAGAGTAATAGGATGCCAATTACCAATCAAAGAAAGATCACCTTCCTTAGGAATAAGACAAATGACTCCTTTATTCAGCTTGGGTCCAAGAGATCGCTGATTAATGGCTTCAATGAAAACACAATAAAGGTCTAATCCAACAACATCCCAATGATTTTTAAAGAACTCAATGGGAATGCTATCGAAACTAGGAGCTTTATCATTAGCCAAGCTAAACATAGCTGCTTTTATTTTTGAAAGAGAGATATTTTGAGCTAGAAGATGGTTGTGACTACTATGGATGATATTGGGCAAATGATCAGAATTAGTAAAAAAAGTCATCCTCATCAAACCCATTGGAGACAAGATGCATTGAAAATGTCATTCAAGAAAACCATTAACAATATGAAGATCAGAGCTAAGATGACCATCCACTTCCATAAAGTCAGTGGTAGGTAAAGAGCCTCTACCTTTTAAGAATTTGAAAAACTCTTTGCAAGGCTTTCCCTCAACTTTCAACCAGTTGAGACAACTCTTTATTAGAGCACTTTTAGCATTATACATATCCCATTTCTGTTTGATGGAGTGAACATAAGCCAGTTGTTGTAGAGTAACATTGAAGGGATCATGTTGAATCATAGAATTAATTTGTTGAAGTTCACTACAAATATTTTCCTCAGTTTTCCTACATCTCTTGGCATATTGCTTACCCAACCAATGGGCAACATTGTGAGTGTGACAAGTGGCACTCAACCACCAATCTAGCCAACCTGAATTACCAGGTGGCCTCCTCTTGATGTTCCAAAGAGATGTAAAAATACCTTTACCAGAAGGAGTAAGAAATAAAGAGGCATTCATACAAAAAGCTCATGATGTTGAATGGGAGGTTTTATACTGAATTCCAAATTAAGAGAAATTGGAAAGTGGTTGGAGAGGGTAGCATCTTTGTGGACAACAACATGACCATCACAGAACCAAGAGGAACAATTGGAAAGATACAATTGATCAAGTCTCTCTCAAATCCAATTAGAGCTTGCTCAGAGGTTAGACTAGGTAAACCAATCATCACGATGAACATTAGATCCTACAACATCAGAGAGACAAAAGTGCTCCTTAACATCACACTACATGGAAAGCTTGTGGCTTGTAAGTTGAGAAGAATCTCCACCAACTTTATCATAAGAGTGTTCAATCATATAGAAATCACTTCCAAAGAGCCAATGAATGTTAGGCAAACTCCGAAGAAGAAATTGCCAAACTTTAGCTCTTGCTGCAGAAGTAGTAGGAGCATAAATGCTGCAAATACTGAAAGGACTTGAAGCACTTTGAAGAATAGCCCAAACTATAATTATATTATAATTACGTTCATTACAACATTTGTTTATACCTAATGTTTCATTTACAAATGAGTGTACGATACAGTCATCATTCTATTTGTTATTTAATGTGGTACTTAGCTTTTGTCAGGGAAAGGGCAGGGACTGAATTTTAGGATGAAAGTTACTTTTGGTTACAGTTAGCAACATGATATAACCTTTTTTCAGGAAAAAAGTTATTTATCCAGAGCTGTAAATTTTATTACAGGTGTTTGTGGCTTTTTCCATAGTATTGGCAATACTTGTTGAATATCTTTATCTGGTAATAGCTAAAGGTAATATTTTTCTATTTCTATGCAAAAATTCTTCTGTTTTGTACATTTAATATTTGAATTTACCGTTCATTTGTTTCTATTTATATCCTCCTTTGCATTGAATTGCAAATATTTTTCATAAGTAATGTTTATCAAAATATAGGAAAACATGAATGGGAGACTGATTATGTTGCAAAGGTATCATGATCCGATGAAAATTGGAATGAACCTTTTGTCATACGTTAGAAGTAGCAAATCCACTACGACTGTTGAAGGAGTTTGCTCTGATTGGTACAAAGCTAGAGGACCTAGAAAAAACTTTGAAATCCCAGAAAATCTCACCTGGTAAGTGCATGTGGAGTCATTTTCATGGAGTAAAGTTTTAATACTGAAGATCTGCCGATAAACAAATTATATCCAGATCTAGCCAATATACAGGAAGAATTTTATGTTTACTTAAGGCCTAAGAAATCTAAATTTTGTAAACGTAGATATCAGGCTCAATTACAAGACCCAAAGTTTACAAAATATGATCCTTTCTGTGAAGATCTCTTTCAAAAGAAGCTAAAGCCAAAGAGAATTCTCCCTCCAGTTACAAATCCACTAGATCTGATCCCTAGAACTTCAACATCCTCGTTTAGAGTCCCTGTAGAAAAAGAGCAAGAAGATCGGGAAGAAAAAATCAAATTAGCTGAAAAAATGGCAAAACTATTTAAAGAATTAAATATCTTGTTAGATGTAGAAAAGGTTTTAGGACCTATTCCATCAAGAGATAAAGGCAAAGCCATCGTAGAAGAAGTCTCATCTTCTCAACAAAATGTAGAAGAAACTCAAGATTCTTCTTCCTCAACAGAACAATCTTCCATAGATCCCTCTAGTCAGCACCATTCTGTACAAAAACAAGACAAACATTACCATTGTATGGAATGGGATGCCCTTCTCAGGATAAACATGAATGAAGGAGACTCTAGTGAAAATAAACAAACTCCTTAAGAAGTCGTATATATGTTACAAGCAAAAAAGACATACGGTGCTCAAGCAGACACAATCCAATTGCAAAATTGGGCCAACAATAGAATAGGTTTAATTCTAGATCAAAAGTATAGGAATAATACATCTCAAGAAGTGATCAAAGATAAAATGCAAGAAATACACAAAGTATGGGTTCCCAAAAAGAAATCTAGCCAAAGTTCGGAACCACATAAGAAAACACGATCTTCCTATAGCCCTGAGCCAGGATCACCTCCTTACATAGGTAGATCCCATAGAACTAGGTACAGAGCAAAGCAAAAAGCTAAAGAAAGCTCAAAAGGAAAAGGCAACGAGAAGGTAGTAAGTGTTAACATCAAGGATAAAATGGAAACATCCAATGGCAACACTGGATCTATAACATCTCTTGATTTAGATGAAGAAACCTTATTAAAAACTCCTAGTATCTTTCATGAAGCACCTCAAGATTACCCTTGGATATTATCTATGGTATCCTGCCTACCTTTGATATCTTTACCATCCATAGTGAAGGTTGGTGCTTTGTCACTAAATTTTTGCATTTGGACACCTCTAAAGATATCAAAGATATGCTAATTTTAGAGGCATGTTAAATTATCAAAGATATGTTGATTTTAGAGGTATGTTAAGGAGATGGTGGAATCAAATACCAAGAGATGTAAAAAGGAAACTACTAAATGGCCCTTCTCTGTTAATCATCAATGCCATAACAAAAGAATTTCTTGGTGATAAGAATGAATATGATGACTTATACCGAGATAGATTCTTTAAGGCTAGGTTGCATAGAATAGAAGATTTGCCAACATTTTTAGACACCATGGAAGAATGGTACTATTTTGGCAAATTAACCCATGAACTTGGCGCTAAAGAACATTTGCTTGGTTGTTTACCTCAACCCTTCTGTAATAAGTATCTTGCAGAACTGAAACAGCAAGATCTGAAGGTAGAAGAAATGAGGTTTAATGCCATTCGATAGTTTATTAATGAGGTAAACCAAGATATTTGTTATGATCAACAAACACAAAAGCAAGTTAAGGAATTAAGTAGGAAATTAGGAAAGTCTCTATGTTTAGATTTGTCCTGAAGAAAAGTTCCTTAGATCTAAACCCCAATGCTGTGATAAACGTCGATCCAAAAAGAAATACTGTTGTCCCCAACAACAGTGGTGACGAAAGTATCCTCCACAACAACCGTCCAAATGCTTTAGAGGAATGTTTAAATGACGAAAGACAAAGGTCAGACGTAGTGATGTGAAGTGCTTCCTTTGCAAATGAAATTACTTTGCAAATAAATGTCCTAACAGGGATCATTATCTTTATCGAAGCACATAATCTTTCTGAACAACATTACGATCTCATCATTGATGAAGATGTCCCATTTGAACACGGCAATATTCTTCTGGAATCCTCTGATTATTTTACTGATGGTAATCTCAACACTGATCCCAAGTATCTGTCTGATCATGACACTCTTTTTTCCTTGGGGGACGTAGATGATTTTGATGTTGTGTTTTACAATAATATGAATCATCATCATTTTAATCGTGGAAAGAAATACCCTGGTCACTAGCTTGGACATGGGACGGAAGATGAATCTTCCTCACATAGATCACATAGATCTCACAGACAGCAAAAAAGGGATCCCACGAAACTTGACCCTGTATATAAAAATTTAAAATTTCAGGTTGTAGAACTAGAACAAAAACTAAAACATACACTAGTAGATGATATACACAAGTACATGTCTATTAAACGCAAGTTGCAGAAAAAGAAAGAAGAACTCCTACTCCAAAAAGACCATTTAGAAGAAAGAGATTTCTTTTACAAGAATCTCAACGACCTCTAGACACAGAAGATGAACTTAAGTAGTTAGAACATATTGAGAATGAATCTAGATCTTTTGGAAACTCTAGGCAGTTGTCTAGACAATCTATTTTTTGCTTATTGTAGATATTTTGCAGAGGGAAGGATGGGAACTTCGGTCCTCTTCATATATACGAGCCTGTCATGCAAATGAAGTCTATTTGCCTCATTTCGAGGAAACTCTTAGAATCCAACATGGAGCTGCTTTCACAGCTTATAGAATGTTTTGTAGATTTCAAGATCATAATGCTCGTATCAAACAAGTGACCTATCATCCTTTTTACCCACCTATAGTATTTAGGAATGTAGTAGAAATGTGTAACCTTAATCTGGTTGCATTATCGATAACCTATGATGGTGAAGACTGTTGCACTAAAAATCATTTGCTCCATTGGACTCTTTACAAACCTAGTCCTTTCCACTAGTTCATCATTGAGATTAATAAGTGGAATGGTCAATGAACTATTTTGACAATGGTGGCATAAGTATGGGCATACTCGAAAATATTATGGTCTAGCTTACCCTCACCATCTGTATAATCGACGAAATGAGTACCATGGTGATTTTCTTTACTATGGTGATCTCCAAGCCCATGGATGGCATGCCCTTAGTTATGGCTATAATCACTATTACTTTCTCACCACCTGTAAAGCCGCCGTATAGATTGGTCTAATCCCTGGGGTTATGCATTTTATCAAGATGTTTATACCACTAACCAACATGATATAGTAGAGTATTGCAGGTTGCAGGATATTGTGCCTTCCACTCTTTATCTCAGGTACCTTGACGAAAGAATCCTGTCAAAACATAATGATGGGACATGTTACTGAATGCTTTGATGGCTCTATGAAGGAGGAATTCCTATTTTTGATGCCAACAATCCACCTTCACCATGGGGCCTAAATCATTTAGATGGCCCACCAAGCAATTATGAAGAGCACTCAAAAGATAGTGGAGCATTTGGAAGCACTAATGATGCTTTTGACACTTGACAGCCACTATCACACATTATTGTACATCCATGCACCTGCATTATTGTATATAAGGTGTGTCCTATAAGATTCCCCTAAAAAGGTGTGTTAGTGGAGAATATATTCTCCTTTATCCCTAAGTGCTGAAGGAGTTAGCCAACACTTCGAAGCATTGAGAAGCCCTGGCTCTCCTATATAAGTGTGTTGTGTGTTCTCTCAGAGGGAACCCAGGAGAGAAATCAAAAGAGCAGTGCATAGTGCCTTCTAAGCATTCCTTCTGAAGCATCCCTAAGAGTTCTTTCTGTAAAGATTTCTTGTTTGAAGTAATAAAGTTGTGTTGTTTGGTTTGGTTATATATGCTATGCTATGCAATCCGTTGTTAGTTCTTTGTTAAGCAATTTGAGTGTAAGGAAGAGAGCGAATTTTGTGATCTGGGTAGAGAGTGCTACTTTTGTTGTCAATAAGACAAAGGCCTGCAAGCATGTACAGTGCAATTCATGACCCTACTAGTTCAAGAAGCAAGAGGCATGACCAATATTCATACCAGACTTGGTTCTTAGGTGTATAGTATATGATTGAGCCACTCTTGGATTTATAGATGCATTCCTTTGAGCAGCTCAACAATCATATTGACCACTAATTTGTGGATAGGGTAAATGATCCATTGCTTGCTAGTCATCTTTTCAAGCAACAAATCTCTTCGTTCATTACACCTCCACATCTTAAGAAGTTTTTTATTTATAAATGCTATACTTTCATTTGACTTTTTGTAACCAAGTTTTGTAATTATACATGCATTTTCTAAGCTTTTCAAGCAGGCAACTTTAGTGTTTGTTCACACAAAAATTGTCATGAGAAGTTTAGTAATAGTTAAAAGAGGACTAAAGAAAAATAAGAAAGTAGAAGAAAGAACCAGAATAAATTGCCTAGTTTTGAAGAAGAAAACGAAGATAATATTTGATGCTTTTCACAGTATTATGAAGAAAATAAAAAATTTCTAATAGAAAAGGTTGTTTGGGTTTCATTCTTATCCAAATTTATTTGATCTGACTATAGAACTTTTTTTTGAGTGAAAGCCGAGATGCATTAAAAAAAAAAG
Organism: Gnetum montanum; assembly: GCA_015680685.1. Classification (NCBI taxonomy): domain Eukaryota; kingdom Viridiplantae; phylum Streptophyta; class Gnetopsida; order Gnetales; family Gnetaceae; genus Gnetum; species Gnetum montanum. Next base: position 372,408 of record MNCI01016409.1, read on the forward strand.
AGAAGGTAATGTACAAAGGCGGCAACACATGGTCGACACCCGCAGGAAAGGGCAAGAGCCCTATGGCGGGCAACAGAACCCCCAGCCCACAACCCCAAGATAGAATCCTGCTAGACGGTAGGCCCGAAGCCCACACAAGTGTCCTTGAATTAGTCCCCTGAAATAACAACACCCCTCCCCCCCCAAACCACAAAAAAAAAAAACCCACACTAGATGGCTAGGGCACCAAAATTAACCTTTCTTTGCCTGTGTCACACTAGTTGCCGTGGAGCCCTCCTCAATTCTTGACATCCTTGTCGTGGACACCCTCGAAGTCACCTCCCGCCCAGATTGGAGATGCACTTGCTCATTGCGCCCAGTCATTTTGACCACACCTGGTTGCACCTCACAACCATCCCTAAATTGTCATTGAACCCCGTAGCTCTCCCATCGCTACCTGTGCAGCTCGACCATTCGATCATACTCAGCCATGTGACACTCAAGCAGCTTTTCCATGAGTTGCAGATCCTTGATCCTTTGCATGTCCGCCTATGCTTGAATCAATGCCCCCATTGCCTCCCAGCGGGATTGCCAGATTTCCCTTTCCTCAGATCTTGCCTGCTCTACTGCTGAATGACAAGCTACCTTAAGGGCCTCCCACATCTGATCAGTCTTTATAGGTTGCTTGCCTTGCATGCCATTGGCCGCCCCTCCCCAATATTGGTACCAGATGCTTGGCCCTCCTCACTTATCCCCTCAGGTTGTTTAGGTCCTTGTGTCCCCTATGCCATAGCCCAAAACCTCTTGTAGTAAACGATCACCAACGCAATCCTCACCTGCATCGGTATGTCAGCCCTCCCCACTCTCCAAAGCACTAGGATGACCTCGAAGTGTCGTCTAGGCCTTTTCCGCCTTAGAGAGCACAAGAAAAAACAAGGAATGTTAATTGGAATATTGTGACGGATACACCTAAGGAAGGCAAAGTGAACCCCCACCAGACAATGCGGTGACCCAAACTAGACAAAAAAATGGTCCACAAGATTCGTGGCCGCCTGCCAAACCCTTGGCAGCTTATTTTTTCGAACATGGCCACTAGTGGTCCATGGCATAGTACCTTGGAAAAAACTCAGTCGCACACGTTTGAGAGTGAATTGTCGAGGGAATAACCTCCCCATCTGCAAGCACCCCCAAAACCTCTTGTAGAGCCATCTCAATCAGTGTTATCCTTCTGCCCCAAAACCATGTTTCCTCACCCTCCTAGTTTGTGAAAAAACTTTCCGTCAGCAACCTAGGCTCCCTTTACATACGATGTACCATTTCCTCCCATCCCATTCTTGCAATCAACAACCACAGTTGAGCATCTCTGATGAATTCAGTGACTACAGGTTTGTGAATTGGCCCCCACGCCATGGCCTACGTAGCTTCTGTTCACAAGAAGACTTCAGCCTTGATGACCGTAGATGGTGTTGGCACCTGTTGCCATTTGAAAATAGAATTGTTTCTACTTTTCCAAACAAACCAAAATATAGCCAGTGCTTGAGAGTCCTCGTAAGGTGGGATCAGGAGAGGGAGTTGAGCCATCCGCCAAACCTCACGGGCATTGGTGAAGCAAATGATTGAATGTCTCCACCTCACCTTGATGGAGAGGGCATGTATCATCAACAACTATTCCCTGTGCCCTTAATGCAACCCGCACCAGTAAGGCATTGTGTTTAACAAGCCAACCAAAAGCTTTTTACCTTCTCCAGCAATATGCCTTTCCACAACTCTTTCCACCCAGTGATTGGTGGGTACAAATTCTTGATCACCTCAGAAGGTGGTTTGCCCACTAGCCCTTTGGCCTCCATTATTCCAACATAGCGGCATAGGTTCTTCCATAGGTATGAGCATTTGCTGCTTGCCTTCCATTGACTATACCCTTGATCAAGTATCCTCATCCAAGGGGCTTGCTTTGCGGGCTGCATCAACATTCTATTTAGTAGGCGTTGCATGCCAAGTGTGGTCTCATCCTTAAAGGATAGCACCCCAACTCCTCCAGCCTCTTGTGGCCTTACAATTAGTTGCTAACAAACCAAGTGTAATTTTTTTACCCCTTTGCCCCTGGACCAAATGAACTGCTTGATCATTTGGTGAACTTTTTGGATGACCCTGACTCGTGGAACAACCATAGAAGTGGTGTACCGGGTAGTAGCCATCAACATTATAGAAGCCAAGACCATCTTACCCCTCTGTGATAGTAACTGGTTACTCTGATGCATTATTTTTGACCAGACCTTCTCCAAAAGACCAACCCATGTTCCCTTCCGGTGCCACTCAAAGATCAGCATACCCATGTACAAATCTTGCTGTCTACCATGTAAAATGCCTAGCACCTACACAATTTCGTGCTTACCTACTTCGTGGTGTTATAGAAATGTATGGCTGACTTCCCCTTATTAACTGCCAGCCCCAGTTCCCCCTCCATCCTATGTAGGGCCCTCGTTAAAGCCTCCACCTGCAGCATCGTAGCTTTGGAGAACAGAATTGTGTTGTTCACAAAATGTGTGGCCAAGTAGTGCTCCCCTGCAATAGTTAGCCCCCGCATCCCCTCAATAAGGCAATAAGCCTGCAACAAGTCCATAGTTAGGAGAAAAAGCAAGGGAGAAAGTAGGTCTCCTTGGTGTAACCCCTTGCCCGTGGCGTTGAGACCCCACATCCGACCATCAATATCCAGTGAATATCGACCCGAACTTTGCATTTGGAGATAGAGGTTAACAAACGTAGGGCTAAAGCCTTTTAATAGCATGATTTGCTTTTACCGTGTCATAGGCCTTGGCAATGTCTAATTTGATGCACATGCCTGGAAATTGTGATCTATGTAGTGAGTGCAGAATCTCCTAAAGTAGCAAAACCTGATCTTGCAGGAAGTGGTTCCTAATGAACCTAGCCTGGTGCACTCCCACAACCTTTGTCATTAATAGGGCCAATCGTGTCATGAGTAGTTTTGAAAATAGGCAGAGCAATGTATTGCAGACCCTAGTGGGCTTGAAATGAGCAAGCTCTGACGGATTTGGCACTTTCAGCAGGAACACAATTTGGGAATAGTTAATTTCCTGTCTCACTTGTTGCCAACTAAGCATTGTATTAAATGCATCTAACATGTTCTCCCTTGCTATGTCTTCAAATTCTCTGAAAAATTTGACCAGCCAACCATCAGGCCTTGGTGCCTTGTTAATTTGCATTGATCATAGCATTGCGTGCAGCTCGGCCCAAGTGAAGGGTTGAAGAAGCCTCTGGTTATCAGCTCTCGACACCATTCGCTACACTGGCATCAAAATCGGTGCCATCTCCCGCCTGTGCTAGATGTTGTCTCAATATGCTTGTAAACCATCTACAATTTCCTGCTCGTTGGTTGCATTACCTACCACCTGCATATGCATCTTGTGCTTCAGGCTCCCATTGCTTTTGGCAGTGGCATAAAAGAAACGTGTTCCTGTCCCCGTCATTCAGCCAGGAAACTCGAGCCCTCTACCTCCAATACTCTTCCTCCTCCTTGTCTAGCACCTGTAATTCTTGAAGCAGTTCTTGCTCCTCATCTGCTAGGTCGGCCCCTGCCTCTTGCTTCTCTTGCATGTCCCTTAGGTTAGCCTACAGCCGCTGTCGGTATGTCCTAAAACCATATTTCTCCTCTGTTGTTCGAGCCTTTAGCTGATTTTTCAATGCCTTCAGCCCCTTTGTTAAAAACTCTCTCGGGTCTCAAGCTTCAGAGTAGTTATGCCATATGCTTTACACCAATGGTCAGAGCCAAGGTTTACTCAACCAAGTTTGTTCAAAACGAAAAGGTCTGGGCTTCGGGCTTCGGCCCCCACCGAGTCAACATAAAATCGACCTATGATTGGAAGCCTGTCTCTCCTGCCCAATCACTCGTATGTCCAGCTCCAACAACAACCTTGTACTTACCCAGACTCTGTCGATCCTAGACTAGACCCGATCATGCCCCCGTCTTCTATTACTCCAGCTGAATTTGCAGCCCTCAATGTCCAAATCCACTAGGCCATGCCTTAGCAAGAACTTCGCGCACTCCATGCTGCTAGGTGGGTCTATGGTATCTGTGCCCATTTTCTCCCATGGATACAGGTGTTGATTGAAGTCCCCCACCAATAACCATCTGTCCGTATCAAGAACCACCTGCAACATCCTTTGTAGTTCTTGGATCCTCACCTCCCAACATTGTGCCCCATAAACGTTGGTTAACCAGATCCATTGCTAGGGAAGGTACCAGATCCATTGCTAGGGAAGGTACTCTATTTAGGTCCACTGCGAGCTGTCCACCCAGTTAGCAGGAAGTTTGGATAAAATAGCAAGTCCCCCAGTGTGTCCCCGACATGGGACATTCATCAAAGTCCAACCCTTCCATTGTATCAAATTCTCTTCAACCGCCTGCAGCTTCATTTCCTGTAGGCAGACAATATCACATCCCTCACTTTGAACAATTGTTTTCAAGGTATTCTGTTTGTAATGGGTACCCTGTCCCCTGCAATTCTAGGACAAGATCTTCATGGAGACACAGACGTACATTTGTGATAGACCTCATTCATGGTCCTCTACACCTTGAGGTCCACCTCCAATTGCATCAACCTCTTCCTCACTACTGAGGCATCTGGCCTACCCACCTTATTTCCTTTGTAGTATTCCATGTTGTCATCAGGCGGTGGTCAAGTCAGCCAAATTTGCAAGTCTTGCTTTGGATGACCCCCAATCAAGTGTGATCCACTCCCCCAAATGGGGTAATTCCAAGTGCTGCCTAGTGGGTGTGCATTTCAAGGAGCCCCCCGAGGATGGGGACCGAACCGCCTCCACTTGCACCCCCAACCTTGCAACTTCCCCACTAGTTACCAAAACATGGTTCAAATCTCTGCCTGTTGTCTGCAACAGGGGCCCTAGAGGATCCGTTGTCAAACTCTACACCACTTGCCCCTCATGGGTGTCTTGGGCCAGCCCCAAGGTGCCCCCTTTTGTGGCCTCCATCTGTGCTTGCCTGCCTAGGTCAACCGGTCTCACTGCCTTCCCTTTTTTCCCTATCATGGTCCATCCATTGTGTGATTCCTTCTTGTTAATCCAACAATCCTTCATTGGGTGTCCCTTTTCGCAGGTCGAGCACATCCTAGCATTTTTCTGAGCTCGATTTGGAGGCGGTAGATTCTCAAAGTGAACTTGGACCCGCTCCTCTTCGTCATCCATGTCCAGTACCACTTCATTGACCCATGTCTAGTACCCCATCTAATCCATTGACGTTGTGAAGGCATCGAACTTCATGAATTCCCCAAACAATTTGGCCAACGATTTTAGAAAAGCTGTGGTCCAGAACTCAAGGGGTAGATCTAGGACCCTAGTCTAGATTGGTGTCCGGTTGAAAAGATTGACATCCTGCTGGGCACTCGGCCGCCATGGCACCAAAGCCAATCCCTGTGCCCCATAAAACCATAGACCTCCTAGCAATCCCTGTGCCCCATAAAACCACAGACCTCCTAGTAGCACACATTCTCTATCAACTTTGGTTTTAAACACAAAGAGTAGCCTGTCGTCGGCAAGGCTATGCACTGTCACCTCCAAACCCCAAGCAACCTTAGCCCATTGATGTATGAGGCCCATTCTGGGGCGTACGTTGCCTAAAACAAATTTGCCTAACAGGCACAATTGCAACACCTAGACCACCTCCTCCGATGGCCATCCCACCTTCAAGTGCATTATCCCTCCTTCACGTTTACAAGCATCAAACCCTGGTTCTCCATCTTGTCCACCAGATTCTCCCCCAACATCCAATGCCCTCCTAGCCACACCCCCCTCAGTCCCTAGCAGGCTGACCAGCCCGTGTTGGCCGCCTCTCCAACATCGCCCACATCTCTTGCGCTGCCCCCATTGCCCTTGTTTCCATCTTCCGCGCTCCTGCCCATCGTTCTCAAATCAGAACTAGTATTCAACCTATCTAACTATAGAATTAATTTCATATGTAATTAATAATTAATAATAAAACATCAGATATAAAAAATTGTAATAAGGTTGATTATCAAAAACATGGTATTAAGGCATTAAGATACTAAGAAAATGTTTTCTTTTTTTATGGTTAATAATGAGCGAAAGAAAATTTAGAGTACATCACAAGCTTGACACTAAGTAGACATTATCAAAAAAACATATGGAAAGAAAAAACTTTCTGATTTTAGGATTATCTACTCAAGTGTGCAACTTTACAATTGATGCTTTGAAAAAATAAGTGAAGAAAATTAATTGTTAGTAGGGAGAAGGTCCTAGTCCTAATAAAATTTACATCACTCTTTAACATTCATGCTTGAACTTAAAATAACAAAAGGATTTGAGATAGAGAGCTGTGGCCTAATACCAATATTTGTTTTAAAGCAAGAAAGTGGTACCATTGGTAGAAGATTTTCACCTCTTCACTTGTTATTGATCTTATGTTGAGAATCTTTATCAACTATAACCTTCGTCTTGTCAACGCTAGTTTTAATCTTTGAGTTAATAGTTTTCTTGTCAAATAGGAAAATTTGTCTTACGAGCTATCTATCTAGGCTGCTTAATACTTTCTCTAGTATAGCAAAAATATACATAGGAGCTTTTGTCTTTTCTGGATTCTTTATTGCCATTTGATCATTCTTATAGTTCAGATTAACTTGATTTTTCATATCTTCAACTTCAACACTTTTTAAAATTTTTTTTTTCTTGGACAGAAAAGGACAAGCATTAAAAAAATATCCTTCATGATACCAAATGTTGCAAGAATTAGGAAGATTATAATATGTATTTGGCTGAATGTAAATCTTTCCTTTTGCTTATAATATTAATGCCTTTTTATGATTAAGAAGGTTGATTTTAACAAAACAGATGTTTATGAAAATCATTAGTTATAAAAATGAATTCTATATGCTTAATGGGACCAAAAAGACTTAACAATTTCTTGCTAAGCATTTCGACAAATGAATAGAAGATTATATAACTCGATAAAACATGTAACTTTAGCATTTTCTTCAAATGAATAGAAGATTATATAACTCGATAAAACATGGAACTTTAACATATCCTTCAGATTGGACATGAAAATATGGAACCCACTTACGAATGATCAATATTGCATGCTTATGTATAAAGGAACCTATATTTAGGGCACCCTGCATTGTTGAAGCATTGGCTAACTCAACAAGCAGAAAAAATTGAAAATAATACTTAGCATGAAGTACTTGGATGTCATGTTTTTTCATCACATCATTTAACTGTGAAACAAAACTTTGATTATGAGGTAGGTAGCCCAAAATTTGAATAAACACATATTGTGATTAAACATCAACAAACAATAGTTTATATACATTATCAGGAAGAATAAAATCAGGTGTCTTACTTGCATCAACATCACGAGAAGAAAATGTCACAACTTTCTTCTTACTAGCTTGTAAATCTGCATTTTAAGAATGGACAGAAATTTTCGCATTAATAAAAAAAGTAGAATTTCAATATTGGTTAAGGAAGTTGGGAGTAATATAGAATCCCTCAGGGGAATTTTAGAGAAATCAGATCTGTTGGAGAAAAATCAAATTGAAAAAAATCAGATCCATGGAAAAAATTAGATTCCTTTCTCAAGGGTTAGAGAGAATAAATTAATATAGTGTTGCATGATCAGATTCAATGTACTGCTATTGACTAGTACATTTAACACATCTAACCAGATACTCTTAGGAACCATAACGGTTCCTCTAATTTTAATCTTTGAAACTTCCACTATGCTGTACATCTTCAAACTGCCTACTGTGGCAGAGTACAAGGAATTAAGGGTTGACTAGTCTTGAGTTCTCATAATGGTTTTTTTCACATTGATTTTTTTCACATGAGACGACAAAAATGTATACAGACAAAATATAAGATTAAGAAAAATGGAGTTTGCTAGACAAGTAGTAGCACCACATTTGCTGCTCGATCTTCTATTTCAAAATCTTGAACCAGTTGATCTCCTAGTCCAACTGTACCTATGCATGAAGCAGGGTCAGTGCCCTCCATGATGAATCAACCTTCCTATCTCATACAATAATGCAGGTTCAGATTAATTCTACCGTGGCACTCCCCGTTTCCTACAAAGATGAAATGAGAAATGCCTATTTGGTATCTTGTTGGCATTCTCAAACTCGGTGTTGTCCTTGAACATGTATAGCATGTCGATGCAGTTGACACCGACAGTCTTGGACAGACTACCACTCACCATGGTTTTGAAACAAAACCACACGCATTTAGCAAAACCTTTAAAAGCTGAACCATCCGTTTTGTTGGTATAGGAGCCACCCCTCATGATAGGAATGAAGTGCAAGCTTTACCGCATCCTGGTTGATCTTCGGCACTTGAAACCCCGTGAATGGAAAACAACCAAAATTGACAATTCCCTGGGCAGCTGCGTCATGAGATAATTGATGCTCTCAGGGCTGTAATTATGGATCATAACCTTGAAGTTAAGCACTGCATATGCGTTAATGTCTTTGTCATTGAGCTTGACTTGAAGCGATTGCGGGAGCTTCTCAACTGTTGAATAGTGAGTAGTTAGCTGATTATAGAGGGCCACTGTCGATACGGGTGAACTTTGTCCACAAGGATGCTTGGAGGATGAGCCCTCATCGGCCAATTCCAATGCTCATCTCTTCTTTAGCGCCATTAACCCTAACAACAAACGAAAAGATACTATCAATTGCCACACCCTTTAAATAGACTGATTATATTAACTAAAATAACAATTTACAAGTATTTAACAAGTACCAGAGTGTTAAAGCAAATAATCACGATAGTTTGACAGCAGTGAGAAAAAGAATCAGCAAGCCCTAAGCCAAAACATGTGCTAATAAATAGCTCTAGTTCCATGATGATTCAGACAACAAGGAATTGTTCTAAAGGCTACCAAAAATGGTAGCAAGACCGTAGAGACAAAGTGCAATAAAGGCCAGAGGAAGCTCCAAATGCATGCATGAAGAATCACAAATGCTCAAATGTGCCTTTTGTGGAAATACACTGCACATTTAAATAATAAATTTTGTGGGCTTGGTGCATTTAATGCATTCAACCAAGCCAAAACCTACCCTTGAGGGTGTATCCTTAGTAAACATGTTGAAATTAGAGATCCACAAAAAGTGGGAAACGAAGTTTATTGTTGATTTAATATAAAACAGTTGAAACAAGCTAAACTGTGAACTAGGATTAACTTAAGATTCACAATTAGGATAACAAAATCGACACAACAGCAATGCAAGTTGAATAGAGTATAAATCATATCACAAAAACACTTTTTGAGTTATAGAAACGACACAATTAATATAACTACCTAATAAGATGGTCAACCATGATATGTTGAACCTACGGTTAGACAAATTATAAATTTGACAGGAGCAGGGATAGTACTAGAGATCAATCCAAAATACAAAGAGTACAACCACATTGCTGAAGTGTCTGAACTCAAAGCAGTTATTTGCAACCAGAGACTAGTAGATAGACGGTGAATGTGTGTGTATCAGAAAGTTTTGAGGAGCACCCTTTTATGTGTCTTACTAAGTCACCAACGCAACCATACATAAACCATCATGTCTTTTCACCAACAGTAGTTTGTTAACAGTTATACATCTTTAACTCCAACTTGACACGTTGAGGTTGATACACTTATTAACTCTTAACAATCTTCATATCATGAGTTGTCAGCATTCAAATTAGTGTATTGTGCTTTTTTTCACTCTTGCGGTGTGTGTTTCTCCATTTGCATGTATATTTCAATTTCCATGTTTTCAGCATTCTAAAATTCTTAACTTATTTAAATCATTTTTTAAACATTTTAGTTTCTATTTACTGAATAACCTTATAACATTTCTGCAGATTCAGTTTCAAATGGATTGGCATGTGGACCATATAGCCTGATATTTTCATCCTTCATACCTTTCTTCCTGGACATACCAGTTTCAACTCACTTTCGTATGTTTGGAGTTCAGTTTTCTGACAAAGCCTTTGTTTACCTTGCTGGTCTGCAGGTTATATTTTTAGTACCCTTATTTGTTAATTAATTCAATAATATAAAACTTACTGACAGGAAAATAGTTTGAATTTTAATGTTACAGCTTCTTTTTTCATCTTGGAGATGTTCGCTAATTCCAGGGTTGTGTGGCATTCTTGCTGGCATGTCATACAGGATAAATATCTTGGGAATTCGTAGAGTTAAGGTATACTTATGTTCATTAGTTAGCTTTTTGTGTTATTTCCTTTATAAAAATGCTACTGTTCTATCATCTTATACTACTACTAGAGACAGTTTTTGGCTTGTGATATTTAGTGATTATGGATAAGCAACCGCAGGAACTCGTAGTCTCATATAATGTTTTGTAGGTTTCTACCGAATCACAATATATTTCAAGGTGTCAAAGTTGCATCCCTTAGTGTAAAATTTAAATTTCAGAAAATCTGAAGTTACTTATAGCATTTATTTTAGACAGCATGGTGCTAAGATATTTAAAAAGAGTTTTGTGTTTTGGTAAGAATTTGCATTGGCAAAATTAACTTGGATAAGCATTGCGAGGAAAATAAAGGAAAGCTTATCTGAAATTAGACAGCGCAGTTACATTGTTACATGTAACGATAAAAACAGAAATGTAGACAATAAATTTAATTATATGTTATTTAATTATGCCAATCTGAGAGTTCTTTCTAGCAAGTGCATATTAGTTGAGAAACGATTATAAACGACTGCATATAAGAAAGCTTCAAGATATTTTTGCAGACAATGGAAAAACTAACAGTTTTTATCATGAATTAATCTGTTATGATAACAGTCTTACAATTTCAGTCCTTGTTGAGATGATGTATTTTCCTTCACATGTTTTTTTGAGAGAATGTTCGGGATTAAATTATTGAAATGAAAAAAGTACAATCCAAGGCCACGAGTGAAAGGCCAAATAGACCCACCCTCAAGGAGGGGGAAACAGTGCGACCTTGGCACCCTGCAAGTAAACTGCACACCCCTGCACCCTTACGAACTAGACACGCACTGCATAGAAAACAAAGGCCAACCCGGCCAAATAGGAACTCTGACCAAAACCCACCCACAGCCACAAGAAAGAAACCAAACCATAGATTGGGCTTGGGCAGCCCCATAGCTGTTACAATTGTCTAGGCAGGGCATGACACTCACACTGCGGCCGCTCGAGAGCATGCAGGATATCTAGTGTATTATGATGCAGCTCAGAGCCCACGAAACTAGTGCCTACTGGAACTCCTGCAAAGCAGCCTCCCGATGAACCTGTTCCCTAGCTGACGACCCCCCCCCCCCCCCCCCCCCCCCCCCCCCCCCCCCCAACAATCCAGATGGATACACGCAGAGGTACAACAAATGTGCTGCCTTAGGGCCACTCACGAGCACTCACAGTTTGTGCCCAGCACAACATAAGGGCATCAACCCTCTCGAAGAAACAATCACACGCTCTGCTCATGTGCCCTATCCAGCTAGCATTGTCTCTGCCTCTCCTCTTCTTGCTCCTGAGCCCGCTGCGCGTGCTCCATCTGCTCTCTTTCCCTCCGAGTAATTTCTTCTTGTTGTAGCTCTGCCCGAACTTGGTCGCGGAGCTCATCCACTAGTTGAGCTCGAGATCCCTTTGCCAGTAGGGCTTGCTGCCTAAGCAGCTCCTGCTCCTCCTCATGAAATTGGGCCTCCATGTTGGCTTGCGCCTGCTGGAGAGCCTCCTCCCATTGGGCCTCCTAGGCCCACCGCTCCTCAACCGAAGCCTCTGCCGCTGCCTCCTCTGCAACCCTATCAAGCTTTGTGGCTAACAACACATTCCAACCAAACTTTGTGGATGGAAATGTGTCCATCACGGCCATCGGAGTCGAAGCAGCCATCCCTTGCCATGCAACCTGCTTTCTAGAGTAGAACATTGCATGCTTCGAAGCAACCCTCGATTGGGAAGGTCTAGGGGGACCCGATGCCAGCCGCTCCTCTGCCACACCTTGCCAAAGGGCCAAAATGAGCCCAAGATGGTGCCACCTCTTCCATTGTTGTAGAGTAGCTAGGAAAAAGCGGGGTAGGTTGACTTTGAGCCCAAATTTCAAGCATTTCAGGAACACAAAGTGCATGCTCTGAAGCTCGGAACCATTGCCAAATTGGACAAGGAACCGGTCAACCAACTCAGCAGCTCGTCCTCCAATCGGCGGCAGAGTAGACTTGGGCACTTGCCGACTTTGCATGTGTGGCATTGGTCCATCAAAGAACAGTTCAGCATCTTGTAACCCTCGGGCTGTGGGAAGAATAATTTCACAATCTGCTTGGGCCCCCAGGTACCTAGCGATCGTTGTCTCTATTAGTGTGATTTCCATGCCCTGAAATTCCATCTTGTCAACTAGCCAGTTGGTGAAGAAGGCATCATTAGGGAGGGTTGGGTCACCATGTAGCCGTGGGAGGAGAGTATCCCACCCATATTGCTTGACTAGATCCCAAAGCTTAGTATGTGTGTAGAATGCCATGGCCGGTTAGAATGTCAGTGTGACCCCCATTGCAGTAACAATTTCCGCCCATGCTTTCTTCGTTTGGAAAACTTGCATAGGGGTGGGCACGCATTGTTGTTAGAAGATTTTGTGGTTACATATCTTCCATGCCTCCCATAAAAGCAACGTGGCTTTAGAGTCTCCCGTAAGCAACGTTGTGGTGAGCCATCTTGTTGCTTGCCATGTGTCCTACATGTAAGGGCATTGGAACGTAAAGTGCAGCACAGTCTCGGGCCCACCATCATAGAGGGGGCAGGTGGCATCAATGTTGAAGTCGCATTGCATTAAAGATGCCCATACCAGTAGGGCATTACTCTTGAGGAACCAAAGGAAAACCTTTATTTTCTCTGGGAGTTTCCATTGCTAGAGTTGTTGCCAACTGTGTACTGATGGGTACACCAATTTCATGAGTTGGTGCAGCATCTGTTCCATCCACCCTCACGCTAGCATGTGTTGCGCATGGGTGCAAAGCATCTACCAGGGTCTAGAGTCGTGTGCCCCCATCCGCCGCTTGTTATATTTCCCTCACATGATACGAATCCATTGCGTAGTCCCTTTGCCTTGCTAGGGGAACTGTAACAATAGCCGTTGCTATCCTATCGTTAGCTTGGCCTCGAATTTGAAAACACCCAGGCCCCTTGCTTCCCTAGGGTGTGCGATCCGATCCCAGCCAACCAGATGTAATTTACTCCCCCCTTTACCCCCCAACCACACAAAATTCCGAATGAGTTGATTGACAGCTTGGATCACGACCTATGGGGGAGTTGCAACAACAGCCACAAAGCATGCCATCGTTGTGAGCACCCCAGATGCCAGCACTAACCGCCCTTTCCAGGTGAGAAAGTAATTAGCCCAATGTCCCACCCGACCCTCAATTTTCCTCAAAACCACATTCCAAGCTGTGCATTGTCCCCAAGCAAAAAGCAGGATACCAAGGTAAGAGTCCTGGGTTGTCCTCGGGGGGAACCCCAACATCTGCGTGATCTGACACTTAACCTACACATCCACATTGAGGAAGTGCATCAAGGACTTCTCCTGATTCACCACCAGGCCGAGCTCCTCCACCATCGATGTAAGCACCCGATTAATAGGTTGTGCTTGGGGGACCCTAGCCCAACTGAGAAGCATCATGTCATCACCATAATGTTCGACAAGACATTCAACGCTTGCACCGTTAGCCTCTCCACCCCTATAGCCTTGCAATAGTATTTCAGTAGGTCCATGACAATGATAAAAAGCAATGATGACAGAGGATCCCCCTACCTTAGACCCCTTTTGGGAGACAAGAAACCCCAAAGATGACCCCCCACGTCGAAGGAGAACACGGCTGATGCCTATAGATGAACGCACAACCACATGAATTCAGGGTCAAAACCTTTCTGTACCATAATGATGGTGAGCACCTCCCAACTGATTGTGTCATAGGCCTTCCTAATGTCCAGTTTTAGACACAATCCAAGGAATTTTGAGAGTCGTAGGGAGTGGAGGATCTCCTACATGAGGAGCACCTAGTCTTGTAGGAACTGCCTCTAAACAAACCCCATTTGATGTTCCTTGACAAGTTTTGGCACAATGGGGACCAACCACTGAACAAGCAGCTTAGAAAAAATTCGGATCAACACATTGCAGACCCTAATGGGTTAGAAATGAGTGGGAGATGAGGCATTGGCCCGCTTGGGGATACAGACAATCCTTGAGCAATTGATCTCTCGATGTACCTAATGCCTAGCTAGCATCAGGTTGAAAGCGTCTAGAACATTGGGCCCCACAATATTGAAAAATTCTTTAAAGAACTCGATGCTCCAGCCATCAGGTCCAGGCACCTTACCTCTCAGCATAGAACTAATGGCCTTTTTCGACTCCTGCAAGGTAAATGGACCTAGTAATCGAGCATTGTCTCCCTCCTCTAGCACCAGTGGGAACCGCACTGAGACCGGCAACGTGGGCTGCTTAGCCCAAATCGCCCCCCAATATGCTGTGAACTCTTGGGCAATGTCTTCCAGATCATCCACCAGAACCCCATGTTTATTTCATCTCTTGCAGTATTTAAGGTAACAAAATTAAGTTACCTAATGAAAGTATACTAAATTGCTTGTAAGCCAAAATTTCTTGAAAGACCACACCTTCACTTACTGTTTCTAATCTGGTAATAATATGATCTAGTAGTGTTATATTGTCCATGTCTTAGATAAAAACATATTGTAGTGAAATCCTTAGTAGGAATTATAAATCTGTTGAAATTGTTTACATACATAGCTGCATGGAGGACATTTCCAGTGTTCTATGATGGTATATTGTGTACTAGGTATTGTGCATTATGTTTTAGATGTCTGACAACTTTTCTTCTGCAGTTTCCTGATCAACTGGCTTCTTTGGTTTCTCATATTCCATGGCCACTCATTTCTTTTGGATCTTCGGTCAGTCCTTCAAGAGTGAATAATTCTACTGGGGTTTCTCATATACTTGATAGACAACTTGAGGTTAAATTCATTAAGTACTTTTTGAATACAATTTATCTTGGTTTGGGAAACCCTGGAAAGATTTTTGAATTATTATATTTGTTTGTTTGTTGAAGTGGAAGGTATGAACCTTTATAAGATAATACCATGCTTTGGACTTTATGTTGAATATGTTTTGCATTTATTTTGTGTATCTGTTCCAGATTTGTTTAATCCTTGGGATGCTTATATTATATTACAATTCGTAGAAATGTAAATTTATGTGAAAGTGTAATTTTTTTCTGCAGGAAGAGGCAGCAGCTGCCTCCCCACTTCTAGAAGAAATCAGAAACCCATCAGAAGAAGCAATATCAACATTAGTTGCAATGGGCTTTGACAGGAATCTTGCTATTCAAGCTCTCATTATTGCAAATAATGATCTTAGTGCAGCAACAAATTCACTATTAGAAATGGAAAGCCGTTCAAGCTAAAGGGCTTTTGGCAAATTTATTGCGCCTGTTATTTCATTGAAATATGTATATTTTAGCAATGCAAACACATGTTTTTAAAGATGAATGGTACTTCCATGTACATCGTTGTTATTGTTTATGTAGTTGATTTTCTCGTACAAAAGTTTTAAAAAATAGTCAACTATGTGTAGAGATACATTTTCCTTAAGTTTAGCCATTTGATGGATTGCTTAAACAAACATAGTATTGGTATTAATAGATAAATAATTATCAGTTTCTGTTAAATGTCAATAAGATGTTGCTTATTTGCTTAAAACATGCATTTTGTAGTCAACAAGTCACAAGTTCAATTCTAAAGGGTATAATATATGTTCAGGATGTTTAAGGAATATCTTCTAAGAAGGAAGACATCCATTATAGCTACCAAGATGTTGTTTTCTTATCTATAATGTTAAAATAATGCTTTTTATCATAAGTAACTTAGTTTGCACATTTATTATTACAGTGGCAGAGGAACATAAATTATGTTCAGGATGTTTAATGAGAATCTTCTAAGAAGTAAGACATCCATGATAGTCACCAAGATGATGAATTATTAGATCTTGTTAAAATAATAAATTTTATCATAAATAACTTTGTTTGCACATTTATAATGTTAAAATAATACTTTTTATCGTAAGTAACTTGGTTTGCAAGAGTTATTATTGCGTTGGTAGATTAATACAAATCAATGAGACATAATATTCTGGACTATAAAGATGAGCTTTGTGTATTATACTGGACCTAATAGAGAATAAATAATATGCACCCTGCTAGTTTTCTTTTGCTAGTCTATGATTCATTTGATACAAATGTGCTTGTTTAGAGATCAAATTAAAGGGTGCTTTGGACCACAAGAATCCATTTGTCCATTTTCAAGCCATTTCCTATATAAATTTCTTTATCGCCACCAAAATCATGATGAATAATTAAATCTTGGTAAAATAATAATTTTTATCATAAATAACTTTGTTTGAACATTTATAATGTTAAAATAATTTTTTTAATGAAATAACTTAGTTTGCACATTTATAATTACATTTGTAGAGGAATCCAATTTGTCTAATTGATAAAATCATATAATTTTCTAGAACAGAAAGATTAGCTTTGTGTATTATACATTAACCTTACAAACAAGAAACATTATTCACCTTGCTCATTTGGTTTCGTTAGTCTATGATCCATCTAAATAACAATGTGTACAAATGTGCAATTTTAGAGATCAAATTAAGGGTTCCTTAGATGCAATGGACAAAAATTCATATCCATTTTCAATCAATTTCTTATGCAAAATTCTCCATACCTTAGCAAAAGTTGTGATAGCTAGTAGAAAGCATCTGAGAGACAAGTGTTCAAAGAAAATATTTTCTTATAGTTCCTACATGGACATTTAAAAACTAGTTTTAAAATTTGTTTTTTTTTTTTTACTTTTAGAAAATAAACCTTATATCATCATAAGCATCATATTTAAAATTGTTTTAGAAAGTATTATCCTATTTAAAATGGATTGAACATTAAGATATGCTAAAGATTTGATGATGACTTACCATGGCCAGTAGTCTTGCAGATGGTAAGCTACATGGTCAAATCATAAGTGATTGATTCAATACGTTATATCTAGAATAGAATTGTTTTAGAAAAATATTTATTAGACAAAGCTTATTATAAATAGTAATAAGTGAAATTTATGGAATTCTAAAACTAAACTGAAATTTTCTTATGTCCTCCAAGATTTATTGGATAGTCAAAATATATATCATTTTTGATGGTTATGTCTACCTACTTCTTTCCTATAGTAAAATTGTATGCCTTATTACATTTTTCACAAATTATGATTTTAGTTTTATGTACATTATCTTTCATTCTTGAATCCTTAGAAAAGTCATCAAAAGCACTAAGCATTTATTGTAACTCTTTCATTGATTTTAAAATTTAGGCAACATCATCATAGAGTAAAAATTTGACAACACATTTTCAATTTTAGTTACAAATTGAGTTGGTATTTTAAGTAACCACTCTTCATATTCATCACTAAAAATCCTAAATAATGTAGAAAAAAAAGAGAAAATCTTTGTTTTAAACTAATAAAACTATTAAGTAAAATTCTTTCTGAGGTATTTGTTCATTGAATGCACACCTCTTTGTAAAGTTTTTGGATGGTGGATAATAGTATGTTAGGGACTCTTAAATTTTCCGTGTACATCTTAAAAAAGTATGTTAGGGACTCTTAAATTTTCCATGTACGTCTTAAAAATGTATGTTAGGGATAATAGAATGTTAGGGACTCTTAAATTTTCTAAATGAATGAATCATAGGTCTTAAAAAAGTCTACAAAGTAAATAAATGTTTTCTTATATGGACCTTCTCTTCTATTAATAAGATATTTTGAAATAAATGATATGATCTGTGGTAAAAGGTTGTTGCCTAAGTCCTACTTGGAAAATTGCACACATGATTTTCTTTAGCACATGTTCTAGAATAGTGCCCAAAAGCTTGGCAAAGATACTATTAATTTATTTAGTCTATAATTATTTGGATAGTTTTTTTCTATTATTTTTTGTAAAAGAGCATAATTATCTTATTGATGCACTATTCCATTGCTAACCCCACTTGTATAACTAAATTTAACTTTATCCAAATGACATTTAATACTAATAGCCCTTTCCATTTAAGTATCTCTCCGTACAGGTTTTTACATTAGCATATTTTCCTACCATTAGTCTTTCTATCCCTAACATTATGTCATAAAAAATGAATTATGTATTATCATTGCTACGAAACTCTTGCAATCTCTCATCACTATGAACCAAAGTTTGATAAAATTTTCAATATTTTTGAGAAAGCATTGCATGTTCTATTGTTGCATTGAATTAAATGTTACAAATATATGAGATCTTTCTTTTTATCATTTGTAATAAATTAATCCATTTTTGTATAACAAATTCCCTCTTCTTAGTTCAAATTAGATGCTTATATGACTTAATATTCTATAATGATTTCTATAAAGGAGAGTATAATGCTTTTCATTTTATGTTTCATTAGTTAAATACTTGTATTTTAAATTGTTTTGCTTATTGGCAATTAATATATTGTATCATTTTGTGTTTTGAATTGCACTGCTACTTTGCTTAAAAAGCAAGTGATTGAGCATTAAATGTTTAATAGTTAGAGTTGTGATCAAGTGGTTAGCCTAGTACTCTATTTATTTATAGTGGTAAAGTGTTGGATTCTAACTTTGGCATGCTAGAAGTTTACTATTTTTCAAGAAAAAAATCTAGTTTTCTAAAGTAAAATCTAGTTTAAGCTAAGATTAACTACATAACACTATCCATGATATGTGCAGTGTTGTAGCACCGTAGTTTCAGGAACAAGATTGTACACTTTGAGTCAACCATCAATTTCTTCAAGGAATTCATTATTAAAGATTCCCATGGAAGAAACTACTCTTGGTAAAGAAGCTTAGAAAGATTTTAGTAATCTCAATGCAGATGACACTCTAGTTGTTATCAAAGGTATGCTAAATAAGGACCTTAATTGACTTTCAAAGATAAGTTTCATCACGATGAGTAATGACATGTTATATGATTTAATGTATATTAATTGCACTATGGTGGACTATTACATCAGAGCTAAGGCCTACAGTGCAATGCTGAGGAACAACAAGATGGCGTTAGAAGCTACTTTGACATAAAATGAGGCATTGACTAAAAAAAATAGTAGCTACCTATGAAGCAAAAAGGAAATATGCCAAAAGCATTTGCTAAGTTCAAGGAAGAGATTGAAGGTGCACTAAAGCTCACAAAAAAGCAATAACAAGAATTAGCTACACTAAAACAAACAAGAGAAACCATGGTTTCAAGTATAGAAATGGAGCTTGTAGTAAGCTTGAAGGAGTTGACAATGCAAAACATGGAGTTAGAGGGTGATAAGTTGATAATATAAAATAAAACCTCTGAACTCTTAGAGGAAATTAACAACCTTCAAAACGATGTGAAGGATCTTACTTTGCAGTAAAATGATTTAACAAAGATCTTTAACATGAAGAGAAACAAGCTAGAGGTCATGATGAGTGACATATAAGAACAAATTGTTACTAATAGTTTCATAGCCCATTATGCAAAATCGTTAAGACTTGCTTCAAGCAAGGGTTATGAACTTTAGTCTGGTTTCCCCATGTTACCACTATCACTCTTGACTTTTTAAATAAGGCTCAAGAAGAAGTTTAGAAGAAGTCTACTAAATTTGAAATAAAAAAGCCACCTCAAGATGTTCCACTACCACCTAGAAGTGCTCCTTCAGTTCTAGAAGATATCACATTGAAAGATTTAGCTATTGAAGCACAAGAGTCATCAGCCAGTATCTCTAATAACCTCATGAATACAATTATAGACTCTTTTATGGATTGAGGATCTCTATTGTTATTTCATATTTTTAATCAATTTGTAACTTCTCTTATTTGACGGTGAAGTTAATTAATTTTGATTTTTCATGATAGCAGATGTTTCTTTTCTGTAGTTTATAACTTAATTATGTTGCACTATATTTTAAAACAAATATTTACCCCTAATATCTCTAGTTGTCATTTCTTATTATTTCAAAAAAATTTTAATGGTGACCAAAATGAGTTGCAACATTTGTTTGGAAAATAAACAATACTTATCATCATATTTTATTAACCTTTATCTACTTTACTAGTTACAGATTCTATTGGTAATTCGTAGGCCTCACGGTGCTCTTTTTTGTAATGTAATTTTATCATAACATTTCACTCAAGAACATTACTTCAAATTATTGGTTTTATATATGAATTTCTAATTTTTTAAAGTTTTGTAGAGACTAGTCATGGTGTAGTGATCTTTTACACTTCATCTATTTAAAGTCATAGATTTGGTTATAGCTAGTAAAGCAACACTATTATTAACTTTATGTTAAGCTTGAGGGATGGTGTTGAAGATTTGATATGTTCTAATGAGCTTAACATGCTAATTTATGTTTGTATGCAATTACACCGTGATGTTTAATGTACATCATCATGGTGTACAACATCATCTATCATGTTTTATAATGTATCAAGTTAGTCATGTTTAATTGAGTATGTTAACCAATAATAACTATGATGAGGAGCTTCCATGGATTCCACAATCCAAGCTCTCAATGTCATAAAACAACAAATTTAAATAAGAAAAGAAAATGAAAGCTTTATTCTTGCTCAAATGAAGAAATTACAACTAAAAGGAAGCCCAAATTCTCAAGGACAGAAAAGAGATTCAATCTCTCTCTCACACTCAATCAAAGAAAGCACACTCTCACATGGATGATGATCAAGGCACATTGCCAAGACTCTATCTCTCTATACTCTCTTCTCTCAACTCACCTCTCTCTCACTAGACTCTCTTGACCAAAATGAAGGCCTAAGAGGTCTATTTATATACTTTTCCCTTGTCTCTTCATCTTTCTTCTTTAAATTCAAAATTTAAATCTTTAAAAACTTGAAGGAAATTGTCTTGTGTTCGTCTGGGAGGCCTTAGAGGAGAATGCGACATCTCATCCAAAAGTGGTTGTTAACAGTTAGGATATCCTGAAATTATATGGGATGTCTCAACTAGAACACCTAAAATTTAGTTGAGACATCTCACTTATAGTTGGGACGTCTCACTTGTAGTTGGGACATCCCACTTGCAAGGGCAAAATACAAAGATGCTTTTTTTGAGGCTTGGAACCTCCAAACAACTTCAAACAAGTCCCCATAGCCCTCAGAATCTCCTAAACTCATCAAAATAGTTCCAAAACACTTTCAAATATGCCAAAACTCCAGGGAAAGATCCCATTACTGTAGGGATGTTATATTGGCTTGTTTGATGTCCACACAAGAGACCTTTACACTTGGGATAGCTATTGCTCCCTCACATAGGCCACAATTTACACACAAGCCAAAGCATAACACATATGGAATGTTTAGAGCTCACAACATTTTTTCTCTACCATTCAAAAGTTATTTCACAAACACATATAAACACACAAGATAATGTATGCATGACATACATAAACACACACACATACATATTAACACAATTTGGTGCGTACATCACAATGGAGACATTCATGAAAGAAGAGTGGATATGGTCTTTGTCCTCAAAGGTTCCACCATGCTTTCATCTTGGGAGCACCAACTCCCATGTGTTTCTTCCATGAATTGCAACAAAAGAAGATTACGAAAACTCAAAAGGATTAGGTCTCCTTAAACCATTTTCCCTTTTCCATCCTTTTTCCTCTTGTTCACCTTCTTCTTCTTAGTGTTTGGAAGACTACCATCTAGCTCCCTTTCATCATTAGCACCACAACAACTTAGATTGTCTTCATGCTTCTTATCCATTTCACGACAATCAACTTCTTCAACACATTTGAAAATTTTATCATTTCCATATTCCATAGTAAGCATTTCCAAATTCTGAAAAATCATATCATTATGAATGTCCTCAGCAACATCAATAATGACCTTTCTTCTATGACTACCACCATAGCCATCATTATCCCATACAAAATCAAATTCATTACCATCATTAGCTTTTCTCTCACTAACAATGGCATCAAAATTCACATTATTTGTATAAAAAAAATAGGACTCAAAACGTTATCATCATTACTAATATGATCAAGATGCAAATCGTTACAATTGAATAAACCACTATCAAGCTGAAATGAAATACTAGCATTTGTCTCACTAGCTTCAACATGAGAGACATTACCACCATTTACAAAGTAAAGCTCATACTTTCTTACCTCTTCATGGCTTCTTCCATCTATCTTTGATTCAACTTGATCTTCAACGTGTGGCTATTCAATATCATCAAAGCTTGAAGGTTCAAGATCCCAAATATGAGTTCCTAATTCCAATCACTTCTCCTCTTTAAAGGAATCATCAACATGCTCTTCATCACATTTTGGAGATACCAACTTAAAAGGTAAACTCTCCATGATATCAACAAAAGATTCATCAAAAACCACATTAAAGCAACTATTCTTCCACATACCTTGGCTAGAAGACTCATCTATCTCCCATGAGATAGCCTCAACTTGGCTTAGAATCTTCTTTCTCTTACCACAAGGTATAGAATAATTACAAAAAGAATGAGTTTCATACCTTATAGTGCTACCTTTGATCTTCCTTGAAGAAATTCCTTGATCTTTGTCACTCATTTGGCTTTGATCCTTCGCCTCCCATGACTTATGAGGTAGGAACTCTCCTTAATCAGCAGCATATACCATCTTAGACTTTGAAGATCTCTTGGTCCATTTGATGAAGCTCTTGGTTACCTCTATTGAAACCTTTGAGTATTGAGCACTTTTTTGCTCAATAAGAGATACTTGAGAACTCCTTTTTTCATTGATCTCTCCTTCACTATACCTTCCATCTCCTTCCTTTCCTTTATGGATAGAAGATATTCTCTCAATTCTCTTCAAAATATCTTTCAAGTTAGTCTTCAATTCCTCCATATCTCTTGACAAATCTTGAATTATCTTCTTCTTTTGAGGCATAATGGAAAATGACTTAAAAGGCAATTTTCATAAAATTCTACAACGAAAAGTGAAATATTCAAGATTTCTCTTGGAATGAGATAAGAAATACTGAAATCTTAAGAGAAATGAGCACAAGATCTTTAAACCCTAGCTATTACAAGCTAATGGGTGTCCAATTCCACAATTATTCTCTAATTCTTGAAAGATATGAAAAACTTAGGAAACAAAGGAAAATTTTCAAATCCTAGGATGAGTAGAATAAGTAGTAAGAGAGAATTCATCCAAGCTTGAAAATTTGGAATGATTCTTTACAATTGAGATTAGAATTATTCACTTGAATGTAGTTGTCTTCAATTCCAAGCTGCTTTGATACCAATTTGATGGGGAGCTCTCATGGATTCCAGAATCCAAGCTCTCTCAATGTTATAAAACAACAAACTTAAACAAGAAAAGAAAATCAAATCTTTATTCTTGCTCAAATAAATAAATTACAAATGAAAGGA
This sequence comes from Gnetum montanum, assembly GCA_015680685.1. Classification (NCBI taxonomy): domain Eukaryota; kingdom Viridiplantae; phylum Streptophyta; class Gnetopsida; order Gnetales; family Gnetaceae; genus Gnetum; species Gnetum montanum. The sequence goes on from MNCI01016409.1 coordinate 395,895, forward strand.
AGCATAAATTCCCAAGGACAAATAAGAGATTCAATCAAATTCTCACATACACTCAATCAAAGAAAGCACACTCTCATATGGATGATGATCAAGGCACATTTCCAAGACTCTATCTCTCTCTCTCTACTCTCTACTCTCTACTCTCAACTCACCTATCTCTCCTTAGACTCTCTTGACCAAAATGAAGGCCCAAGAGGTCTATTTATATCCTTCTCCCCCTCTCTTCATCTCTCCTCTTTAAATTCAAAATTCAAATCTTTAAAACCTTGAAGGAAATTATCTCATGTTTGTCTGGGAGGTCTTGGAGAAGAATGGGACGTCTCATCCAAAAGTGGTTGTTAATAGCTGCAGTTTCTTGAAATCATGTGGTACATCTGAGTGTGGACATTAAAAATGTAGTTGGAACCTCTCACCTATAGTTGGGACGACTCACTTGTAGTTGGGACATTCCACTTATAAGGGAAAAATAAAAAGATGCTTGTTTTGAGACCTAGAACCCTTGGACACCTCCAAACAAACCCCCATAGCCCCTGGAACCTTCTATACTCATCAAAATAGTCCCAAAACACTTCCAAACATGCCAAAATGCCAAGGAAATATCTCATAATTGTGGAGATGTTACATTATCTTATTTGATCTCCACATCAAACTAATTGTTATATCTATTTGTTCTTTGGACATGATTGTTCTATTATAACGATATAAATGATAATCCTAATTTCATAACAAATACAATAACAATACAACATAATGTGCAATGCAATAAGAGAGAACAATATTCATATTATAATAAGGATAGTTGGTTATTTTATTCTTCTTTGTTACTTGTTAGTTTATGTTCTTGTATTTGATATGTATGACATCATGGATTTAGTGTGGAATATGATGACTAGATGTTTCATAAACAAATTAGATAGATCTCATTCATAAATCTATATGAAATAATATGAGATCCTATTTATGTAATTCCTCTCAAATCCCATGTTTAGTTCATCCCTTATTAAGAAGATCCTTAATTGAGATGATAAGTATCATCCCCATGATTTCCTAGACTCATGCTTATCTCTCCAAATCTATTCTTGGGAGATCAATGCCTAAATAATTGTAGTAGCACATATTCATTAGTAAGAGAATTTAAGAGAGTTTCACAAGAGTGTGCTTGTTTCACCTAAGTTCTTTATTTTCTTTTAGCTTAGATCATAGATCCAAGGTCCTTTAGATTCTTCATTTAGTTTATGTTCACTGTGCATATTTATCTCATTTACAATAGTCATTGTTTCTATCATATCATAGACCTGGTGATTAACATAACAAAACTTTAACACTAATGGCTTAGTGTACTAGTATGTTCAAGAGGAAAACCAACTTAGAGTCCTCCAAGATACACATGAAGGGTGATGCAAAGACCACTACGCGAGAATAAGAATAATCATAAAGATTCTCACGGCTAGATAATTCCATCCAATACTCTTTTATGATGTGCATTACTTTGTCAGATTCTACAAACATTTTCAATAATATAATGCGGTATCAACATGTTTTGAGGGACTATATCAATGGATATAGCTACTAGAGCCTTTTACCTATGGGAAATTCACTTTTTGGGTTTCATCACTTCAAATGATGAATCACACATAATCAGTATTGTGAACTATTTCACAATGTGGGGCAAAGCAACTACAGTTACTAATTGCATTGCAACAACTATTACTGAATTATTTCAGCAATAGGTGATTAACAAGTTTGGTACGTCGTGAGTGCTAATATCAGATAATAGAACACACTTTAGAAGGCTAACATTCAAAAAGTTAATGTAACACTTAAGAGTATACCACAAGTTAATCACACCATACCACCACCAAGCTAAAGTTACAAACCATGAGATAACTTGTACACTAACATGAATAGTTAGTAAGTATAGGAAGAACTAGAGCATCAAACACAATGATGCTCTATGGCCTTAACAATCCACCTAGAAACTTCCTATCAAGTATTCTCCTTACTAATTGGTATATGGAAAGTTGTCTAAAGTGCTAATTCAATATAAACTCAATACATTGAATATTGCATGTGACTTGGACCTAAACCTTACCTTAGCTCAATGTGAGTAATTAATTAAATTAAATGTATTAAGTGAAAACAAAATGATTACACTCATAAATAAGTGAAATCTATAAATTCTATAGTAAGCAAAGGCATAACCTTAGAATTAAACATATAGATCCTCAACCAAGTAATAAGATCCTTTGTTACAATCCAAATCATGTAACCTTAGCATAATAAGTTGCTAATACTTTGGAAGGAACCTTGCTTAGTTCATGCAATTTATAGGTGTATGGCCTTAATGATTTACCATCCATCTAAACTACATAAGCGTATCCTAGTAAACATACAACAAATCAAGCCATTCTCAAAATCATGGAACCAATTCCTCAAACACTTTAACAACTATTGTTGCTAAATCCATCTTCCACATCTTCTCCTCGAAACTTAATCGTGGAGGAGATTCCTTGATTTGAGCTAAGTGCATTTTCATATTTTTGTTTTACAATTTCTTATAACTTTCTAATTTCTTGAATATTTCTCTAATTCTTCGTATGTTTTCCATTTCTTATAATTTTCCACTTTCTTTTATAATTTTACAATTTCTTTGAGTCATTTCCTTTATGATGATGAATGGCTTTGATATTTTCAATACTAAAGTTGTTGATTTTGTACAAGAAACCAACTTCGTTGTTGGAATTGTGTTCTATACTATCATATTATTGAAGAAATAATTATACAAAGTAGTGAGACCACATCATCCATCCCTTCATTTTCATTAATAAGAGGTCAAAACATGGGAATAATGTGATTCTTATACCAGTTGAAACTAAAACTAACCATGATCAAGAGGGTTGAATATGGATGTGACATCGATGGGATTTTTGGATTTCTTGGACTTCCACCTTGGATCCCACTAGTCCCTTGTTTCTACATTAATACTTATATCATTCATTATTCTTGGGAAATATTCTTTAAGTAAGCTTGTTCCCTTCTTACATCACTAGAAAGGCATGTGATCCATGCTTGGTGCTCCTCTAACTAATGGCCAAGGTTCATCACATAAACATCACTAATTAATTAATTATCTCTAATAACTCCAATTTATATTTTCCAATAGTTTTCTTGTTAATTGAGGTTTCTTTCAACATGTTGTTTAGTTGGTTTCATGGTGGTAGGTCCAAGATGATGCAATGCAATGTCACTACATGTGGTATGGACTTGGTTTGGACTCTCAACTAAATAATTATGATTCATATTTTAATCATGATCTACACACAAGAGGCATTATGAACATGGTTAGGTACATCACATCTTTATTTCTACAAGAACTTCTAACTCCACTTCACCTCACTACTATGTATGATTATGAATTTAATGGTTTTTGTTAGTATAATGGAATATTCAAGGAACAATAGTTGCATGTATGTTGGAACATAGATTATATCAACATTTAATTTTCTAGATGCTTATAAACATCTTATGAGGTGGTTATACAAGGCCTTTACATGTATGAGTTTGCTTGGGAAAGGATCCACTTACATAACTCTTAGAAATCTAGTCCATGGACCAAATCCATGATCCCCAAACATTTAGTATTCATCTATGTATTGCATTCCTTCATCATTTCTCCTCTATTTTTTTTGAAGCCCTTTACAAGCCCTAGTTTTAACCACTTTTCAGGCTTTTAATCACATCAAAACATCATTTCAAATCCTTATTGCAAACTTTGAACTTCAAGAATCAACTCTTCAACCTCTTTGATGACTCATGAACTTTCAAATGATCCACTTTTGGTATCAAAAAGCCCCAAAAATCAAGTGGAAAATTTGCATAAATTATATGCATCAATGCAAAGTGTCACTTGATATAGAAACCCTATATATATGTGCACCTCTTAGCTAATTTTTTTCATCATATTTATTTTGTGCCAAGGAGTTTTTAGCATTTTCCAAAGGCCAAACCTTTAATATATGATATATTGTGATCCAAACCTTTGATTTGAGCCATTTAAAAACTTGTGAGCTCCTAGAGTTGAGTTCTACTTGTGAGGATAGTGAAACCACTATTTGAAAATTTTTGAAAACCTCAACTTTTAAAACTTTTAAGATGACTAATGTAAAAAATGATTAAAAATGAAATGACTAAAGTTGATTAACAATTGTGGTGATTTAGCTATCTTAGGGCTTCCAAAACATTACAAAATAGTCACCCCAGAACTCAAATGCAAAAATTTTCTAAAATTATGTTATCACAAGGTTGATTAAGAATAAATCCAATATTAATTATTTTGGAATCTAATGAATGATCTTGGGGTTTACTACAAACGATGTTGAAATGTAGCCCAGGGATAGGAGGACCATTGTAACCAAGGGAGAAGAGACTGAGAAGTGCAAGGAGACATAGATGTGAAAAAGCAGCAAAACAAGAAGCAACCCATGCTATAGAAGCCATAAGAAAGGAAGCAAACATGAAATATGTAAGAAAGATTCCCATAGCACATAGATAATAATCCATGTAGAACAAGGCACCTTACCCACAACAATATCTAGAAGTGACCCCCACTAAGGCATGCCTTAGACAGATAAGAGAAAAGAAGATTCATAGCTCAATCCTTCAAGAGCCTAGCTTGAAACCATTCTTAGAGTTTGCACCCCAAGATGTTCATGAGCAACTATAATCATCTTCCCTTTGGCTCACCATATCAACTAATGCATAGTGGTACATGGGAGAAACATATCTCTTCTAGAATACTCACTAGAAAGATGCAATAGTCAATATTAACAACACTACAATCTCTTATGTTAATGAGGCCACTACAAAAGGCCTAGGACTTGGCAATGTTTGGAGATAGGTTGGAGAAATATCCACTAGTTTAGATGCAAAAAGCAAGAAAGAATGGATGTAGGGAACATATGATATGAATAAAAAATAGCATAACACACTCACACAAGTAGAAAAGATCTATTTCAAGATCATCTTGTACCACATCAATCCCACAGTACAAATCAAAAAAGTCATGTCCTTTTCTACAATGACATGTGCAATGCTAAGTATGAAATTTCCTAGCAACCTGTAGCAACTTCTCTTCATGGAAATTAAGAGAAGATTTAAGAAGAATTAGATAAGAAAGGAGACATTTCTCTTTCCATGTCTCATCAGAAAACTTTGTAGAATGGGAGGAATCACCAACTATAGAAATAATGTCCTAGAAAGAAATAATAAAGGACAAGCATCCACTACATCTTAGCAAGAAATGATGAAGGAAAAGCCACCACTATAACTTCAAGAATATGTGCCTCCACAAATATCAAACACTGGAGTAACAACAAAAGTGGCATGTGCAAAGCAGGAGCAAGTGGATCAATTTCATCCCATCAAACACCTATGAGAGGCGATGGAGATTATTGCCATGCAATGAACCACATGTAAAAAGTTTCTCAAATTGTAAGTTGGTAATAGGATGATTTCCCCAACTTGTTCACCACTCAACAAAGCCAAGACATAGTCCAAATGAACCTTGACACAAGAGGAGTTGTAGTTATAATGCCCAATAAATAATATCATGTTTGATAATGTAGCAAATTTCTTAGTAATGCTAGAATAGAGGGATGAAAATATTGTGATGGTCATGTCATATAAGGGGTAGGATATTGCTGTAGAGGTTGTTATAGATTGTATCAAAGAAGCCTTGAAGATTCCTATAGCACTAGTACTAGACTTTGATACAATGGTAAACATTCAAATGTTTAAAAGGGCTAATGCAAGAGGTATAGGAGCAAAGATGTGTGCAACTCAACATAAGGAGATGGTGGACAAATTGGTGGAAATTGGGCTAACAAATCCAAGTATCTTTAACATCCTTGAGGACATTGTTACAACCTAGTCTAAACTCATTGGAATTAAAGGAAAGTTGGTTATTTCTAAGACTCAATTGCAATAGGTGAAGTTGCTAAACCAATAATTGAAGGATGAACTAGCACAACTCTCTATCAAGCTATCTGACCCTACCATCCATCAACTTAGCCTAATAAGAGATGAAGCATTCAGTTAATTTAAGGCTAAACAATAGTAGGTAGAAATGGAAAAAAAAGAAATCCACTTAAAATGCTTCCTTGTCTAGCCATGATCAATAGATTAAATAAGACATTGCCAAGTTAACAAAGGAGAACAAGGACCTCATTGCAGAAAATAAGAGGTTGTAGAATATTAAAGAAAAAAAGAATCAACTTGAGAATTATCTGAAGCACATCCAATCATAGTTAGTAAAAGTTAATGAAGCGATAAGCAGATTAGTAATTAAAAAGAGGAATCTCTTAATGAATGAAGTGAGGGTAAATAAGAAAAAGTTAATAATCAAGACCACTACATGGAAGAATAAGGCACCAAATAGGAAGAGATCAAAAATCATTAAAAGGATCAAGTAGGCCTTTAAAAAGAAATCAATGAGAAGGAGATACAATGCTACCCTTCAACAACATTCAGGAGATACATGGCAACCCATCTTTTGATGGTTTTAACACTTAAAATCAAGCAAAGATCAAGATGGTACTGTAGATTAAGGAGATGACATAGTATATAGAATTGGCCAATCTACATTACATAAATCTTACAATACTAATTATTGAAAAACCTTGAACTGATTTGGAGAAGTAGGTAACCGGCTCATACTTCTTATATGAGAATAAACACAACCTCCACCATAAAGCGCTACAAAAGTTGAAAATTGGAAACATAGAGCTTAAGGTCCTCAAGGTTAAATTCATAAATTAGAGAGATGTGGCAAAGAACCTAGGTAAGAGAATGATAGACTACAAAGAACTGAAGGAAATAGTGAAGATGTTCAACATCAAGCATGAACATTTTGCAATCTAGTTTGTCAACGTTCATGAGATGAATCTATCCTATCCTTGGGAAGTGCCCACAACTTTAGATGAGATAGCCTGGATAATCAATGATCCTAGGATCAAGGAGAAGAAAATGTAAGCCCTGATTGAGGCATTTAGGATGAAGAGTGTAGTAGTAGCAACAATAAAACCATATACTAAAACCACCAAGGCATGAGGAACCACTACCACTAGGCACCTCTTCAAGTATATGCCTTTGACTACCACTAGGCACCTCTTCAAGTATATGCCTTTGTCATTTTTGTAAAATTATGTCTAGATTTTGTAAGGACCAAGGTTTTCAAATTATTTTGTTTTGTCAAAGTATCAATCATTGAAATAAATTTTGTAATGAGATACTCAAGTTCCAACTAATTAGTCAGTTGCTTAATCAAATTGATTACTCCCACATTTAGTAAACAAATTATGTTTTAATTTTTGGTTAACTTGAGGATGAGTTTTTAATTAGTCATAGGCATATGATGAGCAATAGTTAAGTTGTTTACATCAACACAATAACATTGACTCAATGCTTAGCTTTGTCTATATAAATGCACTACAACCACATTTATGACATTAGTTTGGTCATTAGTGTAGCGAAGCTCTTGTAGTTTGAAATTGTAAAAGTTAGAGTCAGCGAGTGCTCGTATTATGAATTTGAGTTAATCAATGAATACTTATTCAAGTGATCTTATACTTGGACACAACTTAATAACAACAATAAGATCAAGATTAACTCACTTTCATTTTAACACTTTAACTTAACAAGTGAATGAGATCCAAAAAGTGGTCTCAGTTAGAGATGGTATTGCACATGTATCTAGATTGAAGTCTAATATTTTCTTAATTGCAATTTATTTCTATTTTTATTTAGTAATCCTAGCAGTATTACCACTTGGGACTCTATGCAATGAACACTTGTTAACCTAGCAACAATAGCATAAGTCCAAAATGTGTACACCAAGCTAAGAATAAGTACTCATCACTGAGGCCAAAATAGACTTTACTTTTTGTACTTAGATTAATTAGATTATACTTTAATATTCTACTAATATTTTCATCATTGTTGAACAACATCAATCATATGCCTTAAGTACACTTAATAATACGAGTTAAGGATTATTACAATTGTAATTAGGAAGATAGTGACTCATAATCATTCTTAACAATCTCGATACTCCACTAGTCTAGTCCATGAATTATGATCAGACCATTCATGAATGCTTGTGATTTATATGGTTGAGCATAAGCACTATGCTGCTCATCACCTATAAATTAAAGACAAGCTCAACAATTTGATTCACACCTAAGCTACATAGTAACAACATAGCTAAGGCAAAAGCCAAGGAGTAGGCAATTTGAAGAATAGTCTAAACTATACTACAAAGAAAATAAGTTATGAATCTAATCCTACAAAGGAATCTATTGGTAACCTTATTAAGCTTTCTTTCCTTCCCAAGTCTCCTAAGCCATCATCTCCAAAAGTCTTCCCTATAAAACCTTCTCAATTTATTGTTGTAGCAACTCCTTCCATTGGTACTTCCTCCATTACCCCATCTCATACCATCACCATCAACAATTCTTATTCTCTTGCTCAACTTGTTCTTATGTTGTGAAGTTACAATTTTTTCGTAATCTTAATGATCAAATCACTAAGAATAAGCATATTTCAATTAAGAATTATACCATCGAAGATATTCTCAAGGATGTAACTTATGCATGACTTGAAACTCATACAAGCTAGTAGTACTTTTGACTTCAATAAGGTTCCTGAGAGTTTTCCTGAAGTTTTGAGAGATATTGTAAGAGTTTGAAAGTTCCTCATGCCTTGCATGACACTAAGTACTCAACATATTTTTAAGTTAGAAAATAATCATATTTAGATATGAATTTTAATTTACTTAACTTCTTCTTATTGTTCTTTCCACTGATTTGGCTTCCCATTTCCTTGTAGAGGATGAAGAAAGAATAGAAATCCAATGTTATTAATTGCAAGGCTCAAGTTGACTTACTAACTAAAGAGGTTTCAAAGCCAACGGATGCTCAGCTACTTACAACATTGCAAAGCATGTTCACAAACTTAGCAACAAATTGCAAAACAATGATGCTTGTTAGAAAGAACGATATGCTTAGGTAGAGAAGTGATAAATCGAATTTTTTCTCGGCCATGATATCGGGTATCCAATATTGGAGCCATAATATTGGATCCTCGATATTGGGGCATAAGATATGATGTCATGTATCTGATATCGCAAATGTGTGTGGGCCTATAAATACAACACTTATGCACATCGTCCACACACAGTTTCATTTCACACTTAGTGAAATTATGTTAGTTTGTTTTCTCAATTTTAGCATTTAGCACTTGGGAGTGTATGCTTGCAGTGTGACGTTTTGTAATTGAACAGAGTCTTTATTTGAGTGAAATGTACTTGAACATGTTTCATGCACAGAAATAAAGATCAAGATTATTCTACATCATTGCAACATTACTTAGTATTTATTGTTTACACTTAGAAAAAGTTTCTTGTTGTCACTTAGCTTAATGATTATTGTTTTCATTAGTTATTGATTTACTTTCAATGCCTTTTTCTATTACTATTGTTAAGCAGAATGAGTACAACTGATCTTGAACACTTAAGTGCAACTACTTGGTAATCCAGTAGTACTATCACTTGGTACGTCTAGAAGTGTGATACTTGGCAATCCCACTAGTAGTTACATAAAGTTTAAGGTGTGAACAAAAGGTGAGGACCGGCTGCTCATTGCCTAGGCTAGATTAGATTCATTTACTATTACTTAGATTTAGAAACCTTTACTCTTACCTTATGTTTTCTAGGAGAATCATGGCCAACACAACATCATCTATCATATACCTCATCATGAGTTAAACCATACACCTCAACTTTACTAGCTCACGTGGATTGACAATGATCATGAACTCTAACCAATTACTTGCATAATCACATTGCCTTGTCTATGGAATTTGACTAGGATCGTGCATGAACACTCATATCTTGTATGGTTGGGTGTTAGATACTCCACCACTCATCATTTGTGTCGTTGCCGAGGACAAGCCAATGTTATGCTAAGTAATTGATTTTTCTCAAAGTTCGTTATATCTTAAACACAAAGTCAAACCTTATAGCCATAAGTAATGCACACTTAACACATAACGTCTAAAAACTATAATATGGATTTACACAAAGATAAGCCATCACCTGCCAAGAAGACAAGAAGAAGTAGTGATAGAATCATTGATGAAGAAGAATGGGGGATGCCAATGGAGACATGAATCACTTATGCTCACACTGATCCTTACCATCTAGACTTCAGTTTCATCTTCCATCAGGATAATCAAATGAGGTGGAGGGACATGCAAGGCAACATAGTCCTACCTCCAAAACCTACAACACTTAACATGCTCCAAACTACATTAAGGAGAATGTATCTGGACCAAATTCATGAAGGGTATCATGTGACTTAGCACATGACAAGAACCTATGAATCCACAAAGGAGTAGATGAGGAGAGATGCTACCATGGAGATCAAACATATACACAGCAAAGGGAAGCAAATCAACACTTTTGTTATCATAGAAGAACTTGATGCTGATCAATTCATTTTAGAACAACTCCACCAAAACCATGAGGAGCCATCAAAAACACCCATCATCAGACTGGAGGAATCTCTCAAAGCCCAACATCATTCTACTCTAGTAGAGACACACAAAGGGAAGGCAACTAACTCAAGATACAAGCAGGACTCTAGGCCAAGGGTTCCTACTAAATCTTACAAAGAAACATATAAGAGTCATGAAAGGAGAACCAATTGGCACCATTCTCTTGCTACCTCATCAGCCTCATCGCAATCATCAAAGAACTCTGACAAGAGATGACACAAGTACTAGGACTCTGATAGGGAAGAAAGGCAAACTCATGGTCATTATGACAGATATTCAAGGTACTCTGATTCAAAAGATGAAGAGTATGAACAATGAAGATGAAGAGACAGAAGAGAGGATCAAGAGATACATGAGCATAGAAGGAGTCATTGCTACAACAAAGCATACGAACCCGATCATGATGATCAACCCCTTGTGGCAACCTAAAGCATGATCAATATTCAGGAAGCTATATACATACCGACCAGGCACATGAGAGATAGACAAATTAAATGGCTAGACATAATGCAAATCCACAAGATCACCTTCAAGCATTCTATGATGCTTGTGTCCTTTAAAACATAGAGAGTGATTTGCAGAAATTGAAGTTGTTTCCTAGAACACTTGTGAAGGAAGAAGAAAGTTAGTACTTGTCATTGGAACTTGAATCACTTAGACACTGGAGTATCATGCTTGAAATTTTTAATGATAAATACCAAGCTTATTCATGAGTGTCAAATCTAGAAAAACAAATCGAAGGCTGGAATAAGGGACTCATGAAACCCTTGATGTGGCAATGGGCAGATATTATTCACTATTACATAGATGCCCAGGCCATGGATTTTCATCAAAGAAATAACTTAGGCACATCATAGATGGGCTGAGAAGCAAAACCAGAGAGACCCTTAGGGTTTACGCCCAAGGAAAACTATCAAAATTTACTGCTCATCATATTCAAAAACTGATAAACCAAATGACAAAAGAGGAAGGAGAACTCAGAAAAAGGGAATCAATTGAAGAGTACAATAGAGATGCTTCAATCCAAAAGAGGGATGTATGAATATGTAATAAATAAGAGGATGAAGCCTTGAACAATGTCATCTAGCAAAAGACTCTACTAATCCAAAAGTCTGTAAGTGACATTGCAGCTAAGGTAGAGAAAATGTGAGATTCTGTTGATGAGAAATTCACAACTGCATTAAAGATAGTGGAGGAATGAACTGAACAAGCATTAGGAAGAGGCAAAGAAAAAATGAAGAAGAAAGAACTTTGACACAAAGGCAAAGTTGCTACAATGGCTGAGTGCTCAGGCACTAGCTCCACAGATGATGAAGGTTGCAATGTGTGCCAGTACAAACATCCTAAGGGATGTTGTCTAGTCTTGGCACATTTGCAAGAAATAGGGGCATAAGCATTCAATCCCAAATTTGTTCAAAAAAATGCCCAAATAGTTACCTTATCCTCAAGGTAACTATAGAGAGAACCTTCAACCAATGTACTATCCTAGTGCAACATTTCCACAACCACAAGAGCATAGGTGGATGATGTGATTACTACCATTAGTAGCTGGTCTTATCTTGGTGATTTTCTAGTCATTCACATGGGGAAAAAACAAAGGAAGAATTTCCAATTATCATGGGAAGAGTTTGGCTTAGCACCATGGATGCTAAGCTTGGAATTCGTGATTTGTCCTTGGAAATTTTCAAGGAAGATGAACCTGAAATCATACATAAACAAAGGGTTAATGTATCGCATATAGTGATCACAGGTGTAATTGTGTGTAAAGAATTTGGGCCATTAAATGAAAAGAGACTAAGGCATGCAATCAATGCGTAGAAATAAGATGTGTGCAAAATTGTCTAGATGCAACAACCACTCAACAAGAGGGCACACAGTGGCTGATTACCAATAAAGAAACCCAATTCAATAAGCACATGGAACTAGAAGAACAGATCATCAATACTTATGTTGCAAAAATAGATAAGTTGGAACAACTACGGAAAAGACACTCTTACCCTCAGAACAATCAGGAGGAAGAAATGAACTAGGGACATTTAGAGATCCCAAACATAATGGAACCAAAACCACTAGAATTAAAGGCCCTATCAACAATGTTAGAATATGCATTTCTGAATAACAAGAAGCTAGTGATTAGTAATGCTAACCTAGACAAAGAGCAAATAGGAAAACTATTGGAAGTGCTTAATAGATGGCCTACCACATTCATGTGTTCTTATGATGAGATCAAAGAAATTGATCCATGGATTTGTCAATACCGAATCAACACCGATCTTGCAATTAAACCAAAATGTCAACCTCAACGAAGGCTTAATCCCAAACTCATGGAGGTAGTCAAGCAATAATTGGTAAAGTTACTAAAGGCAGAATTCATTCATCCAATTGCGGATAGTGAATGGGTAAGTCCTTTGGTGATAGTTCCAAAGAAGGAATGCAAATGGTGCCTCTACATTAACTTCCAGCTATTGAATTCAACCACATTTAAGGATCATTTTCCATTGCCATTTGTTGAACAGGTCTTGGACATAATTTTAGGACATGAGTATTACATTTTTCTAGATGGGTATAATGGATATAATAAAATCTACATTGCACCTAAAGATGAAGAAAAAACCACATTCACTAGTACATGGGGAACATTTGCTTATAGACAAATGTCTTTCAGTTTGTGCAATGCACCAACAACCTTCCAAAAGCTGGTTTTAAGCATCTTCCAAAAGCATATAGGTAAATGGTGTTGAAGTTTTTATGGATGATTTTTCCATGTACGGGCTAGACTTTAAACAAGCACTGGACTACCTAGAGTAGGTACTCAAATGATGTGTTGAAACCAATCTAAAGCTCAATTGGTAGAAGAGCCATCTTATGATCCAAGAAGGCATAGTGCTAGGACACAAAATTTCTTAAAAGGGTATAGAGGTAGATCCTAAAAATATTACATTTATCCAAAACATCACTTAACGGCCACAAATAGTAAAAGATGTAAGATCCTTTTTGGGCCATATGGGATACTATAGAAGATTTATTGAAAAATTTTCAAAAATAGCCAAACTACTTATAGAACTCACAAAGAAGGATGCACCTTTTGAGTGGACTGGGTCATGTGAAAAGGTGTTTGAAGCTTTGAAGTAAACGTTAGTTGAGACACCAATCCTCCAAGCTCTGAATTGGTTAAGGCATTTTCATATTATGACTAATGCCTCCAACTATGCACTTGATGTAGTATTGACACAACTTGATGATCAAAAGAGACCATACTACATACACTATGCCAATAGGAGCATCACCGAAGCACAATTAAAATACACCACAACCAAAAAGGAGCTAATAGCTGTGGTGTGTGCGCTTGGAAAATTCAAACATTATGTGCTTAGTTACCATATCTATGTCCACACTGATCATAGTGCCATCTAATTTTTAATGAACAAGCCAATAGTTAGTTCCAAAGTGATAAGATGGCTTGTGATTCTTCAAGAGTTTGAAATAATAATGATTGATAAAAAAGGAATAGAAAATGTTGTAGTTGATCATATATCAAGGTTGAAATGGGATGCAAATGACCGAGTAGAACCTTTATCAGACCAATTTCCCGACAAGGACCTGTTTAGTAGAACAATAAAGGTTGCAAATTCAACAAAATAGCCATGGACTAGAGAGCACCTAACTTATCTCACAATCCAAGAGCTTCCTATTCAATGAAGCAAAAAACAGCATGAAAAATTCCTTCACAAAGCTAAATGATACATGGAAATAAATGGCAACCTATACAAGATCTGTGCAAATGTGCTTGTTAGATGATGTGTCTCCGATTGTGACCAACAAAGAGTGTTACAAGATGTCCATCAAGGTCCATGTGCTGGCCACTATGTAGGGTATAGAATAGCACTTAAACTATTGATGGCAGGTTACTTTTAGCCTACTCTATTCAAAGATGCCCACACTTTCACACAATCTTGTGAACATTGCCAAATAGATGGAGGAATTACAACCAAATATGAAGGGCCACAACACTGGATACAGCCACTGGAACCTTTTGATATTTGGGGAATTTATTTTATGGGGCCCATTCAACCGATGTCACATGGAAAAGCATATATTATTGTGAATGTGGATTACTACACAAAGTGGGCAAAGGCAGCAATAGTAAAAGATTGTACTATAAAGATAGCTACCAAATGTTTCCAACAACACGTAGTGAACAGATTTGGAGTACCNGTGAAATTACTAGAATACTCACTACGATGGTTAGTAGGTTTAGACAAGATTTGAGTATGAAATTAAATGATACTCTATGGGCCTATAGGACATCCTGGAAACTACCTATAAGGTACACCCCATAAGAGTTAGTCTATGACAAGTTGCCAATGCTTCCAATCTAGGCAAAACTTCATACTTTAGCTACTGCCAATGAATTTGACCTTGATTTGAGTTTAGCATAAAAGGAACATCTAATGAATTTGTATCTTTTAGATGAGAATCGATAAGTAGCACTTATGGGTAGTAAAGTCCACAAGCATTACTCCAAACTTAGGCATGATTTGCAAATAAGAGATGTAACTATACAACTAGGTAACAAAGTTCTTTATTACAATTTTAGTCATTTATCCCAAAGGACAAATTTCGGACACTTTGGGAGGGACCATACATTGTGCACACCACTTATCCATCTGATGCCTTACACATTCACCACCCATCTAGCCCACATAAGCTAATCCTCGTTAATAGCCAACAAGTCAAGCCATACTAGGAATATTCAAAAGAGTCTACCCAACCTACCCACCAGTCTTCTACTTATTCTATCTTTTGTTTACCTTATTTTAGCAATAGTCGTGGGGGTGTCAATCTAGAGTCATAGGTACCTTACTAAATTTTTCAATTCTTTTCATTTTTCACATTCTTTGACATTTTTTTTATTCTTTTATACTTTTTCATTTCTTCAATTTTTTTTATTCTTTTACATTTTTCATTCTTTACACTTTTTCATAATTTTTACTATCCTTTTCATTTCTTTTATACTCTGTTTTCAAATGGTTTGTAAATAATTTTGATTGTTAATAAGGCACATTGAATAAAGGCAAGATGTAGTCCAATAAGGTGAAGATTTCCTCTATGTTATCAAGTCATAAGAGACTAATTATTTAAACAGTGAGTCCACATCATCCATCCATCCATTCCATTAATAAGAGCCTCTTACCATGGCCATAATGATATTCTTTTCCATCATACAACTAAGAATATTGTGATCATTATGCCTAGACAGAAAAGTGAAGAACCAAGTGGGAATGTAAAGGGTGTGACATCAAGGGGATTTGTAGATTCTTTTGGATTATTATTGTGAGTTCTATTATGTTACTAAGGTTGTATTATATCCTTGTAGATCTAACAAAAAATGGGAGTAAGAGTTAAATAAGTGCTACCTTCAAAGGTTGACAGTTAAAAAATAAAAAAGCATAGAATAAATTTTTGGGGGTCCCACTAGAAAGACATGTTACCCATGCCTAAAGGTAG
Organism: Gnetum montanum; assembly: GCA_015680685.1. Classification (NCBI taxonomy): domain Eukaryota; kingdom Viridiplantae; phylum Streptophyta; class Gnetopsida; order Gnetales; family Gnetaceae; genus Gnetum; species Gnetum montanum. Next base: position 412,014 of record MNCI01016409.1, read on the forward strand.
GCGACTTCTCAAAAGTGTAAACATAAAAATAGTGCCATGAATAAAACTCCTACGTTAGACAATATGCCAAGTGACAATACTCCTTGTAGCATTGATAGTCTTACAATTATAACTCCAAGAGATGAAATGATGTGATGTCACTAGAATGTGATCTAGACTTTGTTTGAATCTTGGACAGAAAGGCTAATGATTACCTTAACCACAAATAAAACACAAGAATTCATTATATTGATCGTAAGACACCACACGTCCTGATTTCTGCAATCCCTTCTAAGCCCATTTCATCTCACTATTTGAATAGTCATAACTTATGATTTTGAGTAACATAAAGTTATTTTCCCAATTTGGTGGTACTAACATGTGTGTTTTGCTAAATAGGTATGTGTCACATTCAACTCCTAGGTGTGGTTATACAAGGGCATTAAGGGTTAGAGCTTGCTTTGAGGAGGACCCACTTGTATAATTGTTGTTTCTTATACCTACCAAGCAATTTCACATCATCTTAAACCTTCCAAATATCAATAAACACTTTCCATATCACTTACACTCTCCATTTTAAAAATAGGAATTCATTACCCTTTTTATCCAACTTATGAACTTTCATACCCTGAGATTCCTTCTCTATGAACTTCCAATGACAAATATTTGACAAAAATAAGCATATTTAAATCATCCAAACCCTTTGAGCTACCTTAAACCCTTCCAAACATTCAAAGGAATCAATTTTTTTGATCCGATCCACAAGAAAAATGCATTTTCTTGGGCTTTAATATCAGGTCACCAATATAGGGTTCGCACCAATATCGAATCCCCAATGTCAAGTCTTCAATATTGGGTCCCACAAAATCTATATATATGCTGGGACATAGAAAATTTTTTTATCATTTTTCATTTGCAACAAGGAAGTTTTTTTAAATTTTCTTTACCAATTTGAGCTCTAACCTCCTAGCTTTCCCAAGTCCTAACTTGATCAATATCACTCCCATTTTCATGATTTTTGAATCTATTTGATCTTGAAGTGCTCAACTTAGTTGTGGGAGGATGCTAGTGAGGAAAATTTGAGTTGATTTTTCAAAAAATTTTAATGCCCGAAAGGTATTTTAAGGGTAAGTATGAAGAAATATTGGAATTTCTAAAGCCAAAACACTCAATTAATGATCTTAACAACCAATAACCATCATACATAGGGACAAAATGAGCAATTGTAAAGAGTTATCAAGAGATTAACACCTATGGGGTAACTTTTTGAAAATTTTTCTAACTCTGCAATCTTAGTAACTAAGAACTTAACGACACTAAGGGCATGAGTAAGGTATGAAACCGTCAAGAATACATGGAAAAACCTTAGTAAATCTAATTCCTTAATAATTGCAGATGGCCCTAAGAAGAGGAGGAGCACAAGGAGGACCTTCACAAGGAGTAAGCAAAAGACCAAGAGGCCAAGGTAGAGGTCGAAATGGAGAACAAGAACTAGACCATGAGGAGCAGGAAGCCCAATCATTTAGCATTCATCAAGACATGTCTACTACAGGATAATTGGCCCAAGGAGAGGCAGATGAACCACAAGTCAAAGGACAACACCTCACATTGTCACAGGACTACCTCCAAGCAATTCAAGAAAGATCCAACCTAACCACAATGATTGTGGAAATGACCTTTGGCCCATTTATGAAATTTGTTCCTAAAGCAATACAGACACAACTCTAAGCATCACCACTATGGCCTATCTTGTCACAGAATAGTGAATGGTACCTTGGAGAGACTTACCATTTTTGGCACAACAATGAAGAGGGTACTACTGTGAACATTGGAGGAATCTCAGTTTCATTCTTAATCAAGATAGTTGTAGAAGCTCTAAACATACCTAACAAAGGGGCATGAGTAGCACATCTGTCCACTCGATCTGATCCTGAAACCAGAAAGTTATGGCTAAAATGAGCTTATGGCAAAGAAGATAAAGGCTACAATGAACTAACTTTGGAGGAGAGAATATCCTTTAAAATCAGCATTTATCATCTATTCCCAACAAAAGGACTCAATCGACTATCAACTTATGTAGATAAAGGAAGTGGGATTTTGATAGGCAAATGCAATGCCAACCTCACACAACTATACTTCATGGAAATCCAAAGGCGATTTGAAGAAAAGAAGGCAGGGAAGCCAACACTTCCATTCCCTTGCCTTATCAAGAAGCTATGCAAGCAAGCTAGAATCCTAGGATACACCAATGACGTTCACAGGAAAGCCCAAAATGTTTCATATATTGATTTGCTCAAACCAACTCCACCAAGGAAAGACCATAGTAAAGAACAGGAACAAGAGCAACAACAACAAGCAGAGCCTAGTAGCCAATAGCAGTAGCAACAGGGGCAGCAAGTCCCATCGCCACTGCTACAAGATTACCGATTGTTGATAAGTCATCTGTAGCAAATTGCAAAAATAATTAGTTGGAAAACCATGGAAAAGGCCAATCTGTATAGAGTTATCGATAGTGCCATTAGACCTATAGTTTCAGTTGATCCAACAAGTGAATAGATTTCATTACAATCAAGAGGAGAGGTATGGTCACAATAGATCCTTGAGAACGCTACATCATTCCAAGTGATGCTAGAGATGAAAGACAAAACCATAGTTGTGATAATGCAACACCAAGATGCAGTGGGAGCAACAGAGGTGATCATCAATCACATTAAAGAATCCTTCAACATACCTGTTGTACCACTAGCAAATCTAACCAAAGCTAGAGATGCTGAAATGCTAGCCGGAACCTCAATGACTCTTGCTGATCATGAGAATGTGCTTGATAGGCTACTGCAAACAAGACAAGAAATGGCAACACTTTTTGACATCCCCAGTGATGTCACTATAGTACAATCTAAACTCATAACTACCAAAGGAAACCTAGTCATGGTAGAGATCAGGGTAGAGCATGCGGAAGCAAAAGTCCTGAAACTACAAGAAGGGCTAACAGCCCTCAGATTTGAAAGGAGAAATCCCACACAATTTGTTGGACTTGACCAAATTGAGCAATTCAAAACAAAGCATATTAGTAGATAAACAATTAACAGATGGGAAGGAGAAAGCGGTATGGAATGCCTCTGTAGCCAAAGCATAGACACATGCACATGTGAAGGCACTTACTGTAGTTCAAGAAGAAAACAAGCAACTTCCTACTAACAACCTGAGGTTAATCAACATGTTAATCACCATGGAGAAGTAGAAAAACATCCTAGAAGAGAGCATCCACCAGTTAAGGGAACAACTGGTGAGGGTCAACTAGGACATAAGTTGTTTCACGAGTGAAAACAAAATCCTCTCTAAGGAGTAGATACGTGCCATCCGACAAAAATCAACCATTGAAATCAACACATGGCAAAACGAGGCAAAGAAACATAAGAGGCTCAAAGAACACTTTTGTGACAAGGTGGGCATGTACAAACAAATAAAGGAGAAAGAAATCTAAACAGCAAAGGACGTAGAATCCTAATTGGCAACCCATCCTGGATAGCTATGCCCTTGTCCACCAAGCGGAAGTGAAAAATAAAGATATGCAAATTCAGGACTTGAAAGAGTACATGGTAGCTAATCTTCATTATGCTAACTTGGCCATGTTAACAGCAAGTAAGCCCAAAATTGAGCCAAAATAGCAAGTAACAACCACCTATGCCTTATATAATAAAGAGTTTGTGAATTGAAAAGATGCTTTGCAGAAACTCTAAGTAACAAACTCAAAACTAGAAGCAGTAAAGGCTGGCTACCATGAGCAGAAAGATGTAGCAGCAAACCTAACTAAAAGACTATCATGAAATAAGAGAAAACGCCATAGCATTTCAAGAACAAAAGAGGCAATTTGCAACTTGGTATGTCAAAGCAAATCAAATGTTTCCATAGCTGCCACGCCCATGGAACATGCTGATTCCATCAAACATTGGTTCATCAACATGGATAGTTTACAACCCCAAAACGGAAGAAGAAAAGCTTTAGGTGCTCCTAAACCAATACAAATTCCAGAAGCCTGACGATAAGGGGAAGTAACCAGTGGAATAGCCACTACCACCTGGAACCACTTAAAGCAACATTTAGCTTCACCAATTTTTTTGTCCTTTTTCTAAAGTTGTTATGTCATGAGTCATCTCATTTTTATAAACTCCAATGTGACATTAGAAAGTCATGTATATAAGAGTCGGTGTCATATAAATCTACCTCCCAATTTTGTAAAGAACCCTATCCACATTTTGTTTGAACTCGATGATGAATTTTCAATCAGTCATGGGCATATGATATATTGATTTTTTTCTTGGCCACAATATCGAGTATCTGATATCGGAGCTACAGTATCGAATCCCCAATATCAAGGCACAAAATACGATATCATGTATCCAATATCGCAGACATGTGCAAACCTATAAATACAACACTTAGCCACACCATCCACACACAATTTCAATTCACACTTAACAAAATTACATCAATTTGTATATAACCTCCATCAATTTGTACATCAATTCAAACCTATAAACTCCAATGTGACATTAGAAAGTCATGTATATAAGAGTCGGTGTCATATAAATCTACCTCCCAATTTTGTAAAGAACCCTATCCACATTTTGTTTGAACTCGATGATGAATTTTCAATCAGTCATGGGCATATGATATATTGATTTTTTTCTTGGCCACAATATCTATCGGAGCTACAGTATCGAATCCCCAATATCAAGGCACAAGACACGATATCATGTATCCAATATCGCAGACATGTGCAAACCTATAAATACAACACGTAGGCACACCATCCACACACAATTTCAATTCACACTTAACAAAATTACATCAATTTGTTTTCTTAATTTTAGCCCTTAGCACTTAGAAGTGTATGGCGGCAATGTAATATTTTGTAATTGAACAGAGTCGTTATTCAAGTGAAATGTACTTGGACACGTTTCATGCATGGAAATAAAGATCAAGGTTACTCTACATCATTGCAACATCACTTAGTCTTTATTGTTTTCACTTAATTTAAAGATTACTGTTTCCATTACTTACTGATTTACTTTTAAGGCATTTTATTTTTACTATTGTTAAGCAGAATGAGTACAACTAATCTCAAACACTTAAATGTAATTAGTAACCCAATAGTACTATCACTTGGTACAACCAGTAGTGTGGTACTTCGCAATCCTAGTAGTAATTACATAAAGTCCAAGGTGTGCAAGAAAGGTCAAGACCAACTGCTCATCGCCTAGGCTAGATTAGATTCATTTACTATTACTTAGATTTAGAAACCTTTACTCATGTTTTCTAGGAGAATCATGGCCAACACAACATCATCTATCATATACCTTATCGTGAGTTAAACAAGCTTCTACTTTACTAGCTCATTTGAGAAGACAACGATCGCAAACTCTAACCAATCACTTGCATAATCACATTGCCTTGTCTGCAAAATTCGATTGAGATTGTGCATAAACACTGGTATCTCATATGGTTAGGTGTTGGATACTCCACCACTCATCAAGAAGGCTCTACTAAAGATTTGATACACTTATTCGGGTTAGAATTTTGATTTCTTTTCTTCTTAACCCTTCTCAATCTCATTCTTCTATTATCCCATTCTTTTAACATTATTACAATCCTACTTTCACAATCAATGTCCTTGATTTTTTTTAATACTTAATAAAATATTTATTTCCTGCATTCCACTCATCTTCAATTCTTGGTTGTAGATCGTGGTTTGCTCTAATACCAATTGTGACATCTTGTTCTAGCATGTTACGGACTAATTTAAATAAACACATAACTTTAATATTGTGCAACCAAAAGGAATAGCCTTTGCTCCATTTAAAATAAGAAAAAGGGACAAAAACCCTATGATTGCCTTCTTGTGACACCAAGTTCCCTTAGAGGCAATCAAGCATCATCACCGAGCATAAGACCAAAGGGATGACCATCCCTTTTTATCCCACTACTCCCAACTCTCATTACTCACCTTTATTAGCTCCACAACTCCATGCTAACATGACCTCTTAGTTACTATCCCTTATAGGCCACAAGTCAAACCCTCAAAAGGTACCATGAATGATAACTCCTAATGAGACAACCCTCCAAAACCAAGGGTCAATTACATAAATTACATCTTACACTTTAACTCTCCACTCTCCCAATTAGAAACAACTATTACAGCAACCTTACCCAAATAATCAATTTAAGAACACTAGACCTATGTACACAAAGGATAATCGGTATAAAAGCATTACAATTTATACCCTTGTCATGCTGTAGTTCTCAGAAGAAATTTGTAAATAATAGAAATGCATCAACCAACAAAAAGTCAAATCTTCTCATTTCAAATAACTGCTGTGTAAAGTCATGTTTGACCCTCATAGTTCCGATTCCAAAAATACATTTGAGTCATGTTTGACCCTCAGTTCCGATTCCAAAAATGCATTTGAGGATCGACTTTCTGGAGAATGAAGACATGCAAGGGCTAAAGAACGCACGGTTCACAACGAATGATTCAGATATCCCACTATCTTTTCGAGATTTACTACAAGAACATTCTACACTGTTAGGATAAGCATCGGAAATTACCAAATGCAAATATCTCTGTCATTCTAAAAATCTGTGCGCTTAAAAATTTGTGGACATATTTAACTTAGGAATGCTTTAAGCATAAAGCCTATTTGAAATTCAACGTATAATTTAGCATGCATTGCATGATCTAATCCACAAAGGCAGCTTTATGATCATGTATTCCAGTTCAACTAATCAAAATTCTAACAGCAATTTAAAAACAAATTCAACAAAGAATCAAACATAACAGAAAATGCAGGTTTCTTTGAATAGAAAAATGCAGTGAGATGGGAAATACAGACACAACACAAAGACTCAATTATGGCACTATGTTGGGATCATTTCAGTAGCGAATACAAATGAAATTACATTTTATCAAGCTTGCACAAGTGGTTCCCAAAGCCGAATAACTCCATTCCGGCCCCCACTGCATATTCTTCCCCTGTCAGTATCACAAGCTACAGTTCTCACCTGGAGAAGACAACATATCACCAAAATGAAATCGAATAGCCATCCTTTTCCACAGTAGTGTCATATAATACAGAATTATCTGAGCAGTAAAAATAGAAATAAATGTTTTTGACAGCCAGCCTGTATATGATGCATGTTTTTTATTTCTCACAAAAAACACATTAGCAATAAAACTTTGATATATGCAAATGTTCATATCTGTCATGGCAGCGGATGTTCAGTAACATATCATGGCAGCGGATGTTCAGTAACATATCATACTTGATTAAAAAAAAGGGTGAGTTAAATTATAAGACGAGTATCCTATTACAGCACTAATCACATTATTGTGTCAACATTGGCAAACTACCATGAATTCATTAGAAAGAAATAACAAGAACTGCTCGAGTATGTTAAGATGTCTACTTTTCAAGTCACAACTTCAATCCCAATGGTTTGCTGCTACGGTATACAGGCATTATTCAAAAAAACAATTGAAACTAGGATGATCCAATAGATCCCCATGGTCTAGGACATAATTAAAAAAAAAAAAACAAAACAGTTTGTCTCACTTTACTACGATACAAATCATCCTATGTGTTACAACCTTTAGAAAAAAATTTACTACTTCAGAATAGAATAAACCTTCATCATAATAACGCTAATTAAAAGTTATCGTCAAGTGTTTAAAAAAGAGTCCATTGCAATAATGTATTTTTACTATTGCTATACGTACCAGTTACTGGATGATTTTGTTTCGAACTAGTGCTGACGACCTCACACTAAATTTTGTTTAAAACCTACAACCGAATGCTTTGATAAACGATGTACTAAAGAATAAATTTCCAATTAAGCCTCAGACATGATTACAAAAGTGTGCAACAGCATCTGTAAGCCTAGTAAAGGCTTGCTTTAGAAAAATAAAAGGGAAGTCTATGACTATTTTGAGTTTGTTTATAAGCTTGAATTGAAAGAATTTGCACTACATTGAAGTTCCTCTCCAAGTTTTCATTAGAATTGGCTGCTCTGCTCTTATTTTTGTTTTATGACGTTACAATGAAAGACAACACAAACTTCAATCACAGCTTCTCAAACCAGTCTTTAGCCATTTTATCTAGCATTACCGTAAAGATTAAGAAGAGATTATTTATTGCAAACATAAACGCTTGAATATGAAGGGATGACATACGATGTACAATTTCTGATGCACACAAAACAATTTTGACAAGAAAAAAACACAAAATGATTCAAAAGGCCATACAGTAAAACATACCATAGCAGCACTTCGCTGTGGTGTTCTATATAACTGCCATGCTGCCATTCTTCCTTGATGAGAAGCCCCTGGTCGCTGTTCATAACGGTGGAAAAGAGACATTGAATTATCCTCTGCACCAATTGCGAACCACTGTTCTCCTGCCTTGATTGATATTATTGAAGATGTATGTATGCTGACATTTTTCACACAATGTGGAATACCTAAAAATTTAAATAATTAGCATGGAATCTCTCCTTAACACATTGCCTCAAGCTTCATTGTTAAAATTAGAGATGAACATAACACTTTCCTGCAATGTTTTACATTTTAGCATATTAAATATAAGTGGGATATTACAGTTGCAAATTTTTTCAATGTTTTCAAAACTCTTAGCATGTACATTTCTATTGTCAAATAGATCTAGATGGCCTACAAACAACAATTTCACAAAATTAAACACAAGCTATGATTTTATAATTAATTAAGATATAGAACATAATCGATATACAAAAATAAACTGGCATGGACTAGGACTAGCATCGGAATAGGGGGAACCATGGGAGCAGGAGCATGTGTCAGGATGCATGGGGGGCTGGATGCAGAGGACAGCTGAGAGCTCAAAGGTGAGGACACATACGATACTTTGGGTATGATAGGCCAGGCCGGAAGTCATTGGGATGACCTTTTTGGTAGGCTTAACAGCTCAGGTAGCGATGATTCGGAAGGGACTGTGGATGGTTTGTTGGGTGGAGATGGTGGTTCAAAGGTCATTGGTGCCTCATCTCGACACAAGGGCTCGCTAAGGTTGCAGATCCTTCATTTGCCCTCAAAGGGTTTGAGCACTATGAAGCAGAGTCTAATAGGTAGATTCTTCTCCACCAAAGTCCAACCCAAGTTGGAGCTCATTAGGAATTGGGTTGTGGCAACATGGAACTTGGAGAATGTTGGGGTCTGAAGCTTGTCGAATGAACTCATGCTCTTTGTTTTCCAAAGCATGGAGGACTAGGATTGAATGCTCCTAGGGGGTCCGTGGTTTTTTGGCACCGTGGCACCTGGATGCGCCAAGGGAGCCAAACCATTTCTCCCATGCACTTGTTTGAATTAGGGTTTCAAGCATCCCATGGGAGCTTTGGACACCGTCTTTCTTAAAATCCTTCGCAACATTGTTTGGGGAGTTTATTGCATTCGATAAGTTTACTAATTCAATGGAGTGTATAGGATTTGCAAGATTCTGTGTCTAGAAGTCACTTTCCTTGAAGGACCTTGTCAATGAAGTCATTTTGGATCTCCCTTCTAGGGAAGAGCAAATCTTGGTGGAGTATGAAAACTTGATGGTCAATAAAGCCTCGGTGACTCCAACAGCTGGCCAACCCCACTATACATTTTGTGGGAAAACTAACCATCCTGCGGCAGCCTATAGGGTTAGGGCCAAGACCAACGCAAGCAAACAAATAGAGGACGAATGGATGAAGGTCAAATGTCGAGGCTGCAAGGAGACCAAGGGGGATGTGGGGCTCAGGAAGGCCCCAAACCAAAAGTCAAGAACCACTAGGCCCCCAAGTGGATCTAGGACAGAAAAGCAAGATGCTGCACATATGGTAGAGGACCCCATTGTGCCTCCGATGCTAAGCCTTGGGAAACCTTTTGAAGGATTTTCCACACCTCTTGATTCACACAAGATCGGGAAAGAGTTACCCCCATTGGGGGACTAGGTCTCGGTGGTGCACAAATCCGCAAAACCAAATATGGCAAAGGTGTCCCAGCAGACAGCAAAGAATGAGGGTGGGCTTTGAGTCTCAGCGGATATGGGAAAAATCGACAGACCATCAACACCACTAGTCCGCAATAGGCAAACCTAGTTGGAGATTGACTTGGGAATTCAAACGACCTTGAAACAAGTCTACAAGAAGCAGTGTACAAGTAGACCATGAAATTCATGTCTTGGAATTGTAGGGGCTAGGGTACCCCCTATAAGCAGAATACCCTAAACGAGATTGTGACATCATTTGTTTGCAAGAAACCAGGTTGCAACAAAGAGAATCTTGACTATTGCAATGGGATGGGTGGCAGGTGCATTAGGTTGCTAGTCATGGGAGGGTTGGGGGAATAACTATCCTTTCCAAGCTTCCCTTCCAATTTTGGATTCCTCTAATTGGAGTATCTTGGTTTGGCTGGTTTCTTCAGGCCTTTGGCTAACTACCTTTGGAGAGGTTAAAGGAGCTTCACTCGATCGCTTTGATAATTCCTAATCATCATAAGTGGACCCTGGTTGGGGACTTCAACCAACAACTCCATGCTTGAGAGAAATCAAGAGGGGAAACTGTTGTTCCCCTTGGGAGTGAACAATTCATGTGATTCATGCAACAACATGACCTCGTGGACTTGGCCATCAGGGAGTGCCTCTTCACTTCAAGTAACAAGCGCTAGGGAAGAGATAGGATCATGTCTCAGATTGACAGGGTGTGGGTTACTTCTATCATCCTGCTCAAGCAGGATATTCAGGTCATAGGGAAAGAAAGGCATACCTCGGATCACTAGTTGCTAATATGTTAGATTGGACAACAATCCCACCTTGCTTTTTCGCCTTTCCATTTTGAGAGGACCAAGCTTTCTAAACCTTGGTTCAAACCGTTTGTGTTTGGAATTTGGGCTAAGTACCCAGCAAAGGGGGATCCATGAGACTTTCTGAAAATGGTCTCAACATCTCAAAGAAGGAAATCTGCTCAAAGAGGAAGGATAAGAAATATATGTTTTGGACACATCGAGAGATGCTAAAGAAGAGACTGGTTGATATTCAAGCATGGTAGGAAACTGGGGAGTCCTTGGTTCAAGAGGAGCAAAAGCTTCTGGTGGATCTCCAAGGGCTAGATAGGGAAGATGCAACATATTGGTGACAACGATCTAGGATTAGATGGCTCAAGGATGGGGATAGACCTACCTATTTCTTCTTTGCAGTGGCTAAGTCTAATAATCTTTTGAAGAAAATCCCTCGTTTAGTATAGGGAGGGACGACTTTGGTGCAAAATGAGGAAATTGCATAAGCTATCCAAAACTATTGGGCTAATATCTGGTGATCTAGGGATATAGGCTTCCACTTTTAGTTCCAATTCAAATTGTACTGACCTGGGAGGATAACTATAAGCTACTTGAGCCTTTCACATAGTGGGAGCTAGAGGATGCCATGGCCGACCTGAACCCCAATAAGGCCCTTGGACCTAACGGGTGGCCTATTGAATTTTTCAAGGAATTTGTGGATGTTCTTAGGAGAAATGTGCTTGATGCTTTCAATGCCATGCTTAGTTGGAGACAAATTCACCGTGAAATTAATTGTTCCAAGATAGTGCTCATACCAAAGACAACAGCTCCCATAGACCCATCTCAATTTCGTCCCATCGGGATGTGCAAAACATCACTTCGATTATTCACAAAAATGATTGAGGCAGTTGGCTCCTCTCATGTTGATGCTTGTGAGCAATAATCAAGTTGGCTTCATCAAAGAGTGCTATTTGCAAGACCAAGTGATCTTGCTACAAGAAATTTTGACCTCCCTCCACACAATGCGCAATCCAGGTATCTACATAAAAGCATACAACATTGTTAGCTATGAGGCCATGAGAGAATTCATGACTTGCAAGGGCTTCAATCCCAGTTTTATTGATCTTTGCATTCATCTGCAATCATCCGCTACTTACTCGTTTGATATAGAAGGCAAACTTTGGGGGTTTTCCTCCCCTGGAAGAGGTCCCAAGCAGGGGAGATCCTTTATCCCCTTATCTTTTCATCTTGGTCATGGACACCCTACAAGCGTATTGCAAAGCAAAGGGGGTGCAAGGCCTTAACATTGCTAGAGTGGACTGCCTGGCGAAGCACTACACCAATGACACTATTCTGTTTGCCAAGGCTATGGTGCCTCAAGCGGTAGCAATTGATAGAGCCCTTAACAAAATGGCCCAAAAAATTAGTTTGGAGATTAAAAGAGCAAAATCCATGCTTTACATTACTAATACAGATAGGTGCATTAGGGGGAGAATTACCTAGATGTTGGGCATCATGCTTGGTACAGAACAGAATTCTTACTTAGGTTTTCCAATTTTCACATGGCATTGAAAACGGTTGTGGCTGAAGTTAATTCAACAATTGCAACAATGAATCGAGCACTAGACTACACAATTCCTCACCAAGAAAGGGATAATTCTCCTTGCTACATTAGCCTTGTCATCCATTGCAAGTTCACAGCTTCGGCTGCCTCTCCCCCAAAAGACATTGTATGCAAGGTGGATCAATTGATCAAAAATTTCATTCGGTCAAGGGGAAAAGGGGGTGAATGCTTACGGTTGGTTGGTTGGGACGTTATTGCTAGGCCTAGGGAGGTAGGTGGTCTTGGGGTATTGAAGTTCTCAGATGTGGTCCTAATGGGCTATCAAACATTAGCACATTGATTAATCTAGACAGGAACAAACCCTACGCAATGGATCCAAATTATGAATAATAAGTACCATCGTTGGATGGCAGGAAACCATGATTCGATTATTTGGAGAACATTGTGTCATCATGTCCAAGAAATGACACAACAGGGTATGATGGGCTCCTACCACGCCCAATTATTAAGCATAAGTATCCAACGATGGAGGGCTGGAAACCAATTTGGCATGGCAGGCTGCCTGAAAAGATTAAAGTTTTCTTATGGTTGATGAATCATGTGACGCTTTTGGTGCGGGTTGTGCTTAGAGGACGCGAGTTAAACATTAATGATACTTGCCCATCTTGTTCACAGGAGCCTAAAACATGGAGGCATTTTGCCTATAACTATCCCATCGTGATTGCCACTTGGCGGGCTACTAGAATCTCCCCACCTCTTAAACTAGACAGAGACTCCCAAGTGACTACGATTTTGTGGAGCCTCTAGTGATGTCGCAACAATTTAATATTTCGAAATTTACCTTTGCCCCCACTTGCAAACATGGCTGCAACTAGTGTGCATTTGTTTAAGGATGTGTCTACCAACATGTGGGCTGGGTCGAGTTCCTACCAATGCTAGTGGGGGTCCCTAACTTTCCTGATAGCACTTTTTTCGCCAACTGGAATATGGAAATTACCACCTTCCACGAAGTAAGAATCAAGGTCACTGAGGAGGCATTGGCATGGGTATTACGAGTGCATGTTGGTGGGGAGGTGGTGATGCCTATGGGAAGGGGTCTCCAAGACATAGAGGGTTTCTTCCCCAGGCCAATGCCAAGAACTACGAGTGGGCAGGTGCCCAAATCAATGCTTCCCCAACTCTAGCAAGATGTTGAATTGATAGAACAATTGTGCACAATTAGGGAATATCTAGAAGTTGCAGGGGGTGCACTTCTCGTTCCTGAAGTGTTTGTTGTATGGGACGGGTAGTTAACATACCAAAGTTTTTTCTGGTGTCATTAAGGTGGAGGCAACATGGGAGGCACTCATGGCTTATCCTCACATTATGAAGGGCTGCTCAACCACTACCTATGCTGCAAGCGCCTATTGGGCCTTGCAATTGTGTCTATGCTCGTAGACAAAATCTAGAGAATATTTCTAAGGTTTAGAAATATTACATTTTTAAAACACTTGGGTCAAAACTATGACAGGTTGTGCAGCCGAAGGCTACTCCTGCATTGGAGCAAGCCTACTCACCTAACAACATGGCCCAAGGGCACCAACAATAGCTTGTTGAGAGGGCTATAGAGGAAGCTGCCATGCAAGCATGGGCTGAGGAGCAGCTAATTTGGGAAGCAAAGTGGCATGCAAGGGAAGAGGTGTTCCAACAACAACTACAACAAACTAAGATCATACATAAGGAAATGGTTATGGAAATCCTACGACAAAAGGAGATGGCTAAGGCAACGACCAAAGCTGCTTTTGAGGAAGAGCTCCACAGGCAACTAAAATTTGAGATCAAGCAGGAGGCGCATGATAGGTAGGCATAGGAGCAGAAGCAACAGCTGCAATGGAAACATGAATGGCTGGAGGCCAAACAAATGTAGTGACAGCAAGATCATGCACATGAGCACAACACTACCACTTGGTTTCGTGAAGGGAAATGCCCCTATGTCATTATGAACATTAACCGACACTCTCCCTAGTAGGCACTCAAAAGGTCTATTTGAAGAACCTTTGCAAAGTTGCATCCTGATGGGAAGGGTGACGTTACTACTCATGCACAAAAAGCGAAGGCTTTCAATAATTTTCAACATGCTACAACGTTTGTGGATATGGAGGAGCATTGGGCAATGTTCAATGCTATCCACTCATAGCTTTGAGCCACCTACAAGTGTGCTTGGTTGTCATGCCATATCTGAGGGGCACAGCCCATTTTTTTGTTGTTTTTCAATGTTGTGTTTTAGTTGGTTGGGGCTGCTATGTTGGGATTTCAATTTTTTGGGCTTGGGGTGAGATATGGTTTACAAGATATAGTTGGGGTTTTGTTGTTAGCGATGGGGGACGTCTGATAGGCCCCCTTGAGTCAACTACTTGGTATGTTGTTTGTGACGATCTTTGACTTTTTGGCTTAGCGGTGCTTCACCCCAAGTATTGGGTGATTGAAACATCAGCCAAATTGTTAGTCAATATTTGGCCTAGTGGTAGGCTTCGTGTCACCGAAACTTAGGAAGACAATAATATCTTTCAAGAGACAAAAGATCGAGTATGCATGTATTGAACAAATCATTCTTAGGAAGCAATAAAAACGGCAGACCAAAGAAACTACTAAATAGTTTTTCCCACTTGCCATCAAAACTTTGATCCTACTACATTACTTACTTCAACATTTCCAATGGCAACTAGCATTTTACTTGATCAGATGTTATCTTAAAGGAAATAATGCTAGATTTCAACATGTGAATACTTAGGGCTAATGTGTGAGAAACAAGGAAGAAGGATGTAGAGAGCAATAGAAAAAACTTAAAAGAAATGCATTTAAGTGATTCATTTAGTATATCAGACATAGAGGAAGCAAGTCTTTATAGGTTGTTTCAGGGTTAGGTTTTTTTAAGCGCAAAGTAGAACCCACCAACTAAAACCACCTGACATTTTGGTGCATTTTATATAGGTTAACAAATAGCATTGCCAATACAAGAAACTGACCCCAGAAATGAAGTTTATATGGATTAAGTATCATAAATAAAGAACTCATGGTTGGAAACAGAAAAACAAATACGGATCACATTACAAGTGACTGTAAAAAAATTCATCCTAGAAAATTCCAAAAGTTTTGTTGAGAGCCATTTTCTGAGAAAGTTATGAACACAAGCTCCTTCAAAGATATCTATGCATCACGTATAAAATTAGCTTACTAATTGCTAGAGGTTGGTTGTCATATTTATACATTTGGAGATGATGCATGAGCACCTTGCAGTGGAGCACTGGGCTGCTCGGGAGCAGATTCAATGGAATAGGTTTCCAGAATTGGTGACAATAATGGCCACACTGTCGACCTAAGATGGATCTAGAAGATTGTGTACTGATCAAACCAATCACTGCTAAATAAGGGTAGCAGAGTGTATGAAAGTTGATTTCAGATTTATATAGAGGGACCATTTGGACCCGACGATGACTTCGCTCATGGTATTTTTTAGTCCCCTAATTCCAGCATACTATATCCACAACAAGGGCACTGGCTCTTGCTCAACAGTTAACATTAATGGGGAGACACTGCTGCTGAACCATTTAATCATGCACTTGTGCTGTCAGCATGTATTACTGGCCAGTATTCCTGTGGGTATCAAGGGATCAATTTGTCAAGCTCTGTTATGAGAAATTTATAGAAAAAAGTTATGTATTCGACATTTCCTGATAAGATTGTTAAGCAATTAACTATTATTATGAGATACCAAGGAGTCTCATGAAACGTTGATTCTATTGTCTTCATCACATTTAAGGTAAGCGCCTATAGAAACCAGAGTTAAAGCATTCAGTGAAGCCTATAAGCACGACGTGTTATTTGATGATATCAGAAAAGAAGAAGAAGAAGAAGAAAACTATGTATAGCACAAATGAAATCACATTTTTATGATGGTTCCATTTCTATAAAGTTTTCTGTCAGCTCCATTTGGAGATAAAAGATATGTAATATCCCTTTGATCATTAGATTTCGACAAAGGCGACACCAATTTCACTTTCTTAAATATCAATTTCACTTTACTGCTTTTAAATCTCTACTTCAAGCCAAACCACTTTCGTCAAGGTTACAAATCAAATTCATGCAAAGTCAGGTAAACTATATAATCCATAAGATCCTTGATGTCAGTAATCTGCTTTGGATGCAGTTGATGGCTAGTAACGTTCTAAATGATGTTGAACGGATTCAGTAAAATAAAGAACTTGATACAAGAGAAAAGCAAAATTGCTGATAGGGTAAAACGAAATTGGTATTTGAGTAAGCGAAATTGACATTGCTAACAACGAAATTGGTAATTGGAATGACAAAATTAATTGGTCAGAGTAAGAAAAATACTGATATTTTAATGATTTAGTCCAAAAGATGTTGGACAACAATTAGAAATCTAAGGACTGCAGCAAATTGTTAACAATGGTGAATGATCTTTGAATGTTAATTTGAGAACATGATGTATCCGAGAATACTAATTGGTCAGCATTAGACAAAAACAGTAACAAAATATCAAGCATTCCATGAAATACTACAAAATATCACTTTTCAACTTTTCAATAAGAAAGACACTCAAAATAAACATAAATAAATTCTGTTATTACAAGTGGTAATTCAATTTTTTTACGTAAAGACTTACCCTCATCGTGCTCCCATAATCGTACCATACCATCAGCAGAGCCTGCACATGCAAATCAATCTCACGATTAACTTAAAACAGGAACCATATCCGATTATTTTTGGATGAAAACTTGGGGGATCAAAACACCTGTGATTATCCCTTTCTCAGATGCACAATATTCAACGCATGTGATTGGACCAGCATGGCATGCGAGTACAGCATCACAAGATCCACGGGATACTGACCAAACCCTCGCAGTCCAATCATCACTCCCAGTTATGACAGTATCCCCAACCATTCTCAAAGACCTGGATGTAATGGTAAAGTAGCCTACTTACTGTAAGCCAAAATATATAGATAATCTAATGGGCTACTTTAACATTTACCAATATTTTAAAAGGAACAATTTAAATATGCAATTGAATCTGAAACTGAAGAATGGTATTACATCAATGTGGAGAACACAAAGAATCTATTGAACAGAATCAAGTTTCATCCATTTCTTTTACGCAATTGCTGTATTTATCGGTAGAACCCATTTTTATTGAAGCTGTGATGTGAAATCCAAGTTCCAAGTTTTACCAACAAACATACAGAATCTCACCTTATCCATTTTGAGTGTCCGATTAACTTGTGCATTTGTTTTCCTGCTCGGATATCCCATATATTCCCTACGCTGAAAAACATTACAAATTACTTTGATAATATGCCACCGTTTAGAAGAGAGAGAATATTCAAAAACTAAGTATTTAACCAAAAGAAAAATACTCACGCATCTCTACCACACACAGCTAAGATTCCAGTGGAATCATCATACTCCATACACAAAACTGCCGTGGAAGAGCGAACCACTGTTGCTACGCAAGCATCCGTTCGCACATCCCACATTTTAACAGTCCCATCATGAGAAGCAGTCAGAACTCTTTCTCCAGTAAGCATTCTAACAGAGCTCACCTGGGGAAACGTCAAATATTGGAAAATATGGTTAATGTAAGCATGTCACTCAATTATTTTTATTTAAAAAAACTCATAATTGTTAATACAACTTGATTAATATTGGGAAAGTTAATCAAAATCCATGCCTCTGCCTCATGTCCTTTAAGTTCCTCTAAAATTTGGGACGTCTGTCTATCCCAGACAAGCACACGTCGATCATCTGATCCAGAAACAACTCGAGTCTTATCAGAACTGATTCCCCGAATTGTTCTGCATGGGAAAGGGGAAAGGCCCTAAGAATTAATTCAAATTCACCACTGCAACCTGAAGTTATTGATTAATTATAGTTACATGATTTCCATGAAGATAGTCACAAAGGAGAATTGTGTGAAGTTCAAGTTTTCTGCAGATTTTACAAAAATAATTAAGAAACAGCATAGAAAACCTAAATTATTGAAAGCAAAATTGATATTTCACCCTAAACCTCATAAAAAATAAATTTGACGAACCAAATCATATTAAATATGTCCGCTAGTATACTAAATAAGTATTCAACCAATGATGCACATTATCTAAGAATCCAACAAATTCTTCTCACAAAGTAGGCTAGGATTAGAATTTAAAACAAGGAATCAATTTGCAGATACATATGCTGCAAGTCACTGCCAGACCTTAGAAAAGCCAGATCCATATGTACACAGTAGCTAAACATAATGGAAGTTCACAACAAAACCTTGTAGCAAAGTTGTACCATACATAGCTTGAACTTAAAAAAAAAACACATTTTGAATCTAGATTCATCATCAGTTGCCATTGATTTCTGAAGGACTACAAAGAGAATAAATAATGCTACAGTTAACGGCTAGTTGAGATGCACTGGGAAACGGTAGTTTTAAACTAAAAAAATTAATTTTTAACGTATAATTGCTAGTTTTAGAAGGAAATCAATCATTACGAAAAAACAAATAACAAAAAAATCAAAAATAATAAAAATAAGAGCTATTATTGATAAAGTGGAAGAACAGCAAATATACCCTTGTATAAAATGTGCAATGAAATAGTATTCAGCTCCCAACCCACAACCCCCCGCCTCCCCACCCTAGCAACATCGAAGGGATAAGAGGCCCCGCAAAACAAAACAGCCCCGGACCCCAGGACCCACCCCCACCCAGAAAACAACGCCAGAGAGGTCTTGGCAGTCTCGTACAGGGCAGCCAGCCATTTCCTACGCATGAATGGCATCCAGCACCTCCCAGTGATGTTCAGAAGTGACGAAAGCAGCAGCCTCCTAGAATTGTTTGTATTGCTCTTCCCGTTGTGTGCACTTCTTGGCACCCCGCCCCATCAGGATGTAGCTTGGCCACCGTTTTCCGAATGAATCCATTAACAATTATACATTTTAAGGATTTACAACCAACACCTCAAAGCATGCACCAAGGTGTCGAACATATAGGTTGAGGCACACAGATCTAAAATGGCGATCAACGCTACCTCCGCCACCGCCGTCACCACCGCCACCGCCGCCGCCACCGCCGCCACCGCCACCACCACGGTCACTCACACCACAGTCCCGGCCAACGATAATGCCGCAGCCGCCGGCACCGCCACGGCCTCCCCCGGTACCGCCTCCGCGGGACCGACTGTCCATTCCGCGGCCACCAGCACAGGTGATGCCGCCCCCCNCAACAATCAAAGAATTTAGTTAACATTTAATGACACTATAGGGAAACGAATAAAACACCAAACTTTGGTTTCATAACAAGTAACAATAAGCCTACGTACCATAACCATCAAATTTCTACCATTATTTAAACAAGCATTAACAAACGTGATCCAATCGATATAACAAAAGAATTCAATTTAATAACCAAAGTTCAAGTTTAAAGAAAAACCTTGAATGTCCTGTAAAAGTTGCTTTGAGCTCTGATCCCCGATGATTTGTGTCCCACAACTTAAGCTGTAAGAACAATATTGGGTGCATCATCAGACAAAATTTCCATATGAACGGAAATAGTAAAAAAAATCATAAAAGATGATGAAAAACGAAGCAATAGTTACATATATTCCAACCATTCAGTAATACCAGTAGCTGATTACTTCTGTCCAGAAGATCAAAACAACTTATCAATGAAATACCATATATAGAGAAAAAACCTTACTGTACAATCAGTACTGCCACTGATGAAGTAGCCTGCATCCTCATAGTCATTAGCCATGTCAAAAACGTCACTACAATCGATAACATGAAGGGCAGTAATGGAACCCTTGTGACCCCTGAGGATCCGCATTCCGGAATAGCTTCTTTTTGCTCCTGCAGCAGGCATATCTGTTACTCTTGAGGGTGCAGCATTCTTTACTTTCTCTTTTGGGCCTGCAAATTGACATACAAGGAAACTCATTCATCATTCTAGATGGATACATTGCAGCTTAAACATTAGCCAAGAACAAAAGGAAATTTACATTACCTAATATATTATTATTACGTCCACGTGAATTTGAATGTGCATGAGTTGCTGGATCTCTGCTAAACATACTTTGCACCCAGCTCCGTCCTAATCCAGATGCTTCTGGAGGCTGTTGGTTTTCATCTGCAGCATCAGGGACTTGCTGCGCATGCATATTACTAGGTGATGGCATCCGACCAGGAGGAATTCCCCAATACTCCATTTGCAGCAGTTGCAAATATGATAATAAGCCCCTCAGATTGATCTAAAAATTAAACCTATATCAGTAACAGTTGACACTGCATAGCATTTACAAACAATAGCAGTGTGAATCCTTGTATATTTTCTTAAAAAGAATCATTGTACTTTAATGTTCCAGTTTATTTAGTTTACATTTTTTATCCAACATTAAACAAAAATAAAACCATAAGATCTCTAATGATTGGGTTTGTGTGTCTATGAAATACTTCTTGGGCTTGCATGACTATTGTACATGAAGACTGTTTTTCACTGGTTTGCTCAAATACATGAACTCTGCACGATATTCCTATGAGATTTTTCATTACTCAAGAATTTTGGGGGGTTTTCCACGTCAATTCTGATGTACTATTTCTTGTTTCGATTGTTTTAGTTTTTTCAACACTTCCTATTTACAGTGGTTTTCACAAGTATAAGAGTAGAAATTGAGGAACAAATGTTTGTACACTACAGATAGATTGGTCAATGCAGGAAAACAAGGGCTTTTGAAAGATTCTTATAAAGAATATTCTTTGCCATAAGGAATGTAATATTGGGTTGCAAACAATGATAACGCAAAAGTTGCTTCTAGGTTATCCACTGCAAATTGGTTGAAAAAGTATTCAGATTAGAAACATAAGAGAATTAACAAAAAAGTGGTTTCCCTGAGAAGGCCGTGCCTAGGCAACAGGGTTATTTAATCTCACAATTCAGTTTCATTAATGCATGAACTTTCGGAGATTCTAAAACAATGCTATGATCAGCCAAAGGTATGAATCAATATTGTATTGTCAATAAAATTTTTAAGATGAAACTGAAAGAAGGTGCATCACTAAAATCCCATTGAACAAAATGAATAGCTTATTTTCTAAATTAGATAATCTAAAAGTGACCTTTTTTCGGTCTTTGCCAAATTCCTGGGGTATAGTTCATACAACATTGATGAAAACTTCAAATACTATGCCAAGCTTAGACACAATTATCTCAAAATTTTTCTTCTTTCTTTTTCTTTTTGGGAAAAATGTTGGGTTAGATTAAATAAGAAAAAATATGTGCAATCAAGATTGCAAGGTGGATGGAAGATCTAATTTCCAAACACCGGGCAGGGCTTGCGCAGCTTATCATGGAAAATCAACAACAACTGGCAATAGGCACAAGCACTACTATCAACCAGGCCACGACGAATACCGGGACATCTCAATCGATGGCTGAGGCTAAGCACAGGGGGTTAGCGTAGGGGAAGGATCAGACTGCAGAATAGGGAGGGAACAAGAAGGCTACGGGCGACTAGTGGCCGCATGACTCAGCAGGGGAACTAGGCATATTATTAGGGGTCGTGCTTGGGGTTTTGTTTGGTTGGGTTCTAGGGGGGTCGGGAATGGGGCGGGGCTGTAGTACCAACCTACGCAGTGGGGTTAAAAAAGGGGCCGAGAAAGGGGAATATACAGCGGAAAGGCCATGACGCCTTGCAAATTTAGGGTTGTGAGGTCAACCACACCGGCCCAAGCTATATCGATGTACAGCTTCTTCTTCTTCTTCTTCTTCTTCTTTGGAATTAATATAGCTTGAATTTCTTCCAAAAAAAAAAAAAGATGGCAGGGTCAAAAGACCCTCCCCCGGCCAAACAGGACAAAATCCAAAAGATAGAGGAGAAACACCCCATGGCCAATGTAAAGGAGAAGCACCCCTAGAAGACAGCAAACCACAACCCCTCCCCCGTAACTACAAAACATAGAATGCACAATTAGAAAACAGAATGGCCCACTCAAGTGGCACTCATCGCAAAATGGCCTATTCGATAAGGACCACCTAAAGACCAACCAAAACCAAGATAGGCCAAAAACAAGAAACAAACATATGGCCCTAACAAGAGAACCAAGAGAAAACACAAGCAGCAGGGGCCCCTCAATTATGGTGGGGCAATCAGGAATAGGCATAGCTAGGTCGCACCCTGGAATGGACCCTATCCAAAATCTCCCGTTGGTGCTAGGAGGCCATAAAGGCAACAACCTCTTGGAACTTTAGGAACTCCTCTTTCATGTTTCACCTTTCCTCAAGAGGTTTGTTCTTCATCTTGTCAAGGTGAAATTCTGAAGCAATAGAACAGATGTAGCAGTGCAAAGCTGTCCACACCACGCTCCTATTGAAATTTATAATCACATAGGGACAACACACTTCTTGGAGACAGCGCCTAGCATCCGACTCATGGGCCTAGTCCAAACAAGCATTCATTTGTTGCTCTTCCAAGAGAGCCCTAACCCTTTGTTCCTCGACCACTTCAACATAGATCTTTCTGTGCTCCTATTCCTTAAGAATCTCCACCTGGATCTGCCTCCTCGGCTAGTCCTCCCTTTCTTGCCACATGGTGGCATCCCATTGTTCTTGTTGTCAACACTGCTCTTCAACCTCCCTCCCTATATCTAAGGTTTTCTACCTAGGCCCTGGCATGAACGTCTAGGGCCTACTACAGAAGCACCACCTCCCACCCTACTCACTCCTCCAACACCCTAGCCTTAGTATCCATCTCTATTTGACAAAATTTTTCCTCAAAGTCAACTTGCATCTTCCAACATAAGGTTTTGAGCTCCAATGACAGCTTGTCCGTATCCAAGGGTGCAAAGGAGGACTCACCAAAAACCCCTTGTATGGGGGCTGAAGAAGATGAGGCACCCTCTAGCGAATGCCACCTACCATACACACACATAAATTGCACAAGAAGGGTGGACAACGTCAAGGGCTACATGACCCACCAAAGCGCCTGAATGAGGCCAGAATGCCGTCCCCTCTACTCACGACACAGCAATGCCAAAAAGAATTTGGGAATGTTTACTGATCTAGTTGTCCACATGCATTGCAAGAAAAGTGAAATGAGCCCCCTATAGTTTCCAAACATTTCCCAACTACACAATGTAGTGATCTACGGCTCAGCCGCCACTTGCAATAGGGGAGGCAACATGGACCACAGGACCTGCCCACTGGAAATTTTTGGAATGAGGCTTAGGAAGAAGCCCTCAACATCTTGCAATCCCTACCTTGTCGGTGGCATGACCTCACACGTCGCCAACATCACCAGGTAGTCTGCGAGAGCTACCTCAATCAAATTGATGTGAACCCTATGAGAAGTCATGGAGTCCTCCTACCATTGCTTGTAGAGGCTTGCATCTAGCAATTCTGGTTCACCCACGAGCAATGATAAGAGATCGGACAACCCCATCCATGTCACTATCTTCCACAAATACTGATTATGGCTAAACTCCTCCACCTCAGGTTCATCTGTCGAAGTGTTCGACACCCATGACCACAGTGACTTCAACCCACAATCTACACACAAGGAAGGTTGTACACACTAGGGAGATAAGCAGCATAGCTATGAAGATCTTTGTGTTTCAAGCCTTCCAAATATTCCACAGCACTATTGTACCAAAGGAGTTGCTAGAAGCCTGCAAAGAAGGATGAATACCTGCAACTACCCACACAGCAATGAAATATTGACAGTGCCAAAACAGGTGTGACACAAACTCCCTGCATGTGCCACAAATGGGACAATTGTCAATATTAATTACCCCCCATGCCTTGAGCACCATCCAAACCAGTACCACACCATGAATTAAGAGCCATGCAAAACATTTAAGTTTTTTGAGTAACCACCCCTTCCACACACACTGCCAACTACCCTGCACAAGATATTTGTGTTTGACCATTTCTCTAGGTTGTGGCCCCATCATCCCCCCTTGTACAAGTTTATGAGCATGGGAGCAAATGTTCTACCAGATATATGAGTCCCCAAATGCTACCACCCAAGGTATATAATTGGTAGTCATAATGTGTGCCCATTGTCATCTGCTTCCATGGTCCTACACAAGTCAATTAATGACATTTTGATGTCGCATAAGGAGGACATCTTCAAATTTCAACACACCTAGACCCCTTGCAAGCTTGGGCCTGGCCACTGTGTCCCAACAAAGTAGGTGTAGCCGATTATCTCCTTTGCCCCCAGACCAAACAAAATTGTTGATGATCTGGTTCACTATATTGATCACCCCCACAAGTGGGGTAGCAACTGAAGCCACATATCAAGAGATTGCTAACAACACAGAGGTAGCTAGAAGGATCTTACCCTTTTGTGTCATAAATCAAGCAATCCAATGCCCCAGCTAGAACTGGAGATGTTGGATCAGGCGAGTCCAAGTTGACAATATGTATCAAGCAAACATATGAATACCCATATAGGAATCATTCCATAAACTTGGCAAGTTTCCCAGAGACTAACACACCTACCGCCAAATCAATTCTTCAATGTGGAACAAATGCACAGCTAACTTCCCTCAATTTGGTTGTAGACCAATTTCCTGTGCCATTCGATCCAAGGCTCAATTGATTGCCAAGGCTTGAGGTACAACAACCCAGGTCATAAGGATAGTATCATCAGCATAGTGCTCTATGATGCAAGTAGTACCTTCGACATTCAGCCCTTTGACCTCCTCCTCCCTACAGTAGGATTTCATGGTATCCATGACAATAATAAAAAGGTAAGGAGGTAAAGGGTCACCTTGACATAACACCCTAGTGGGGGAGGAAACCCCCCAAAGATGTCCGAACAAATCAAAGGAGTAGGCACCTATCTTTTGAAGGTTAATGCAAAGATCTACAAAATGCAAATGAATCCCTTTCCTGAGCATAACATCCTGAAGGGCATTCCATTGAACCATATCATAAGCTTTGGCAACATCCAACTTAATGCACATACCTAGGAACTTGGCCCATTCGATGGACTACATAACTTCTTGCAATAAGATAATTTGGTCTTGAATAAACCTGCCCTTCACAAATCCCACCTGGTAAGGACCCACCAAGGTTGGCATTAGAGACTAAAGACAATGAACCAGAATCTTTGTGAAAATTCTTAGCAAGGTGTTACAAACACTAGTTGGTCTATAATGGACCAGTAGGGTTGGATAAGGAGCCTTGGGCAACAAGACAATTTGGGAGTAGTTGATCTCCTATTGAACTTGCCTCCAGTTGAACATCAGATTGAAGGTGTCCAACATGTTCTATTCCAAAACATCAAAAAACTCCCAGAAGAATTCGATGGGCTAGCCATCAAGGCCAAGGGCTCTAGTAGCCTTGAGAGAGGACATAGCAAGGAAGACCTCTGTGTTGGAATTAGGGGCAATAAGGGGTGCATTGTCAATGTCATTAATGACTTTTCAAATTGGAATGGAGATAGGGGAGGAATCTTCCCCAAACCAAACCTCAGCCCAATAATTTTGCATCTCTCATGCAATGTCTTTAGGCTCATATAAGCATGTTTTCCCTTGAAAAATACTGTTAATTTTCTTGCTTTCCCTGTTTGCTTGGGTTACAGCAAAAAAGAACCAACCAGATGTTCCTATCTCCCTCCTAAAGCCAACATACCCTGGATCTTTGCTTCCAATATTGTTCTTCTTCTTTAGCTAAATTCTAAAACTCCACCGCCAGATTATGCTCCTCCTCTAATGACTTCCTGTTTTCCTGCCTAAATTGAACATCAGACAATTGTTGTTGAAACATAGTTTAGGTTCCTCGAAATGAATACTTCTAAGCTGCCCTTGCTGAAAACATGAGGAGGATGTGGCTTTGTCTCTAAGGAGATAGGGGGCTTTGCAACAGCAGGAGTCCCATGTGGGTTACACTAGTGGTGGGCCTTTGACGGCTAGGACATCTCATCTGGAGGCACTCCTAGCGGGGCCAGAGGAGTCCGCAACCCAGGCTAAGAGAGCTCGCTAGGAGTGTAGATGGGAAGAACAAGAGGCAGAGTTCCAAAGGTAGCTGGCTGAGGCTGTGTGCCAAGTCTGGGACACAGCTCAGGAGGAGGGACATAAGCAAGACCTAGCGGAGGCCGCAGCCCATGAACAGCTAGAACAGCCAGAAGCAAAGCTGCGGATTAAAATCCGATTGCAACTGGAGAAGGAGGCCGAGCGGTAGCGTAGAGAGCAGGAAGTAGAGGAGAAGAAGCAAATTCAAAGAAAACTGGACGAGGTGCATGCAAGGGATGCTTGACTATGGTTACAAAAGAGGAGGTGCCCATATGTCATTTTGAATATTGGCAAAGGGGCACCCTGGAGCTCTCTGCAGTGACATGTTAGACACCAAGGGCTGGAGTTGCATCCAACTAAAGGAGAAAGCTCTGCCAACATTGCACGGACGGCTACTACTATCAAGGAGTTCCAAGAGGCAGCTGCATTTGTTACCTCTAAAAGGCGTTGTGCCACGCTCAATGAAAGTCACAACCAAGTGCAGGCTAATTGTGCCTACAATCATTTACCTCTCCGGCTACAATGTTTTGATGTTTTGTTGTTTCTTGAGAGTAGTTCTATTTGTAGACCAGGTTTTGTGGGCTTTCATGTGTTGCAGGGGGCTTGCGCCCAGTTTTGATTGTGCATGACAATTCATAGTTTGTTTTGCCAAGGGTCTTTGACACGAGGTTTTTGCGTTGTGGGTCATGGTTAGGTGGCCCCTTTTGTACGATGAGGTTTATTTAGTTGGGGGGGAGGGGGGAGGAACTGGGGGGTTTCTCCCCCTAACTGCTTTCTGTTTTCTGCTCATCGCCCTGCAGATCTGATGGCGGGGATTTGCTGTATATATCAATTTTTCCAGTGTTAATACACCCAACTACTTTTCAAAAAAAAAATGAAAGGAACAAGCACAAAGTATGTGAGATGAGTCAAAAGATATAATGTCAAACAAAAGAAGTATTCTCACTGCAAACCATAGAGATTACAAAACATCAATTAGAAGTATAAACAAACATACAAGTTGCTTATAACCAAGATTGTTCTTCTGTGCAATTGATTCAATAATGAACCATGCTTCTTCATCAGGTATTCCTAGTCCTGCCTGCATAGTAATAAAAAATCAAAAAAGGGAAAAAAAGAAAGAAAAAAGATAAACAAAATGAACCAGGTGACAGGGTATGGTCAGGATAGGAAACATTTCTTTATATTTTGCAAAAATAAATCAGCATACCATGTGACAAACAATTATCACTAGTTGTTCTGTGACCAAAGTTGCATAGTTAGCCAACCTGTAAATTGATAAATACACATGTTAGATAGAGATAGCACTACAGAGAGGAACTCACAATTACTAGAACACTCACATCAGCTAGAGCAATATACTTAAAATGCAAAACAAGATTATTGTTATATGGTAGGAATTCATATTTTTGTGAGAAGGAAAATCTTACAGTGCAAGCAATTGGGAACGTGAACTAATTTGAATAAAGTTAATGGCAGTAGCCGATGAACACTACAGCGAGTGTACCTATTCATTGCTCATTTCCTTCTTTAAAGAATAATTATGCTGACATTGAAACAAATACAAAATGTTGATCTTAGTCATGTTTTCCGAGTTCAACCTACGCTAATGCTCTCCCTTATTAATATCCCTAGCTTAATGAGAGTATGTTAAAAGCGTTAAAAGGAGGATACGGAACCTTCTAAGTCATTTTCAGTATGATGATACATGCAATAATTCAACGGTAATAGAACGTAGTAGAATAAAATTTTGTTGATTGCCTTAAAAAAGATAAAGAAACAACGCAAATTTCAACAGCAACATAGAAAACATTATCAAGAATACTTTCACCTTCACAATCCTAAGTATACAGAAAGAATTGAAAATATCATTTTAAAAAATTATCGTTGAAGTTAATAACATATTTGAGAGAATCTGTATTTATTGCAAATGAAGCAGAGACAACGATATAATAATAAGAACTCCAAACAAGATGACCATTATGTGGTGCTGAACCAGAGAACATGTCAACAGCTTAGGAAAAAAACAAAAAATTGTTCATAGGATTTCCCCTATAGCATAGTTTAAAAGGCTACATATAAGACCGAAGAAATCTTGAATTTAGCCTTGATTCTTCTTCTTTTGATTGATCCATATTTAAAATGAAGGTAAAGTTTTCCTCTGGTCATGTTTGTATCTTGATTAATCAGATCCTACCGTGATGATTACCAAACACTCCATTGCATTTTTAAATATTCAATCTTTCCAAAGGTTTCTAACGCCTATTCCAAACAAATACTGCAAGCTACCCCTTGAACTCATGAATACCTATTAGAATCCAGTCTTACAACTATTCAACATTAATGTTGCCCCATCAAAAGATGCCGACAGAATTTGAAGCTGCACATTTCTTTTTAATCGAATGTTAAAAATAAGGAATTCTAACTACATCAGGTGATACATCATATCAACATCCAATAAGAAATTAAAAATTTTGATTTCTATCATCAATCCAGCATCTCAAATGGGAGTGCCCCTTTAGTGGAAAAGCAAGTAATGAAAAAATAAAGATTAGAATCCAAAACCAAGAAGCTTGTTAGTGTGAGCAATTCAGGTATTTGGGGTCTCTAGTTCAAGTGAATGGTGAGATTAACCAGTGTTGTGCTTTGTGATAGAAGAAATGGTAGAAAACCAGTGATGTGCTTTGTGATAGAGGAATACCTGCTAGGTTGAAGAGAAAGTTCTACAGAACGGCCATCAAACATGTGATCCTGTATGGTGCAGAATGCTAGCATATCAAAAAAAATCAGGCTCAATACATGCATGTCATAGAGAACCATATGCTAATGTCAATGTTGAGTGTGACTAGGAAAAATCGAATCAACTTTTTTATCAAGGGAAGTTTGGTCATGTGCCAAGAAAATTAGAGAATGCTCCTTTTAGAAAAGGTGACATTATTAAAGTTGAGAGGAACCAACCAAGATGTAGACCAAAATATACTTGGTTTGCTTGAATAAAGAAAGACATCCAAAATCTGGGTAAAAGAATCTCAATCAAACTAAAAACAAAATTTAAAAGGATAATAATCAAGCATGTTATTTGATATGGTGCTGAATGTTGAACTATAAAAAAAGCAACATGAACAACAAATTAGCATGACAGAAATGTGAATGCTTAAATGGAAATTAAGTGTTACAAGAAGAGATAAATTACGTAATATAGATATTAGAAGAAGACTTTGAGTGATCCCTATTGCAGATAAGCTACAAGAATGGCATCTTTGATGGTTTGGTTGTGTCCAAAGAATATTATATATTGGACCTCTCAAAAAATGTTGTCACATCACAGTTCTAAGAAAGCTGTTAAAAGGAAGATCAAAAAAGACCTAGAAAGAAACAAAGGAAAATGGTATGTATAATTTCTAGATAAATAAAAAATTTAGCACTAAATAGAGGCAAGTGGCAAAAGAAAACTTGTAGTCACCTTCATAGTGTTGGGACATGCTAGGATGATGATTTTAACATCAATTCTCCAAGTCTCTTAACATCCAAGAAAATAAGCAGCTCTTATGTACAACTTAAAACATCTCAATATCACCATCATCCATCAATGCTACCAGAAAAATTCCTGATCCACCTCTAAATGTGCTATCAAATTACGACACTCAGTAACTTCATCCTCTACATACCAAATGGTTTTCTAAAAATCCATCCTATCATGGAATGTGTGTTTGGACAGACAAGTATTTTTGCATCTAGAATTACAACAAAATTCATATCCATCCTCAGAATATGCAAAGGAATTGCTTCAAAATGCTGATATCTACTAACAGTATTATGCAAGAACTTGACAACTGAAATACCAAATCTTTTACTATCCAACAGTATATAGCCTGGTAAATTTTATTCTATGCTTTGACAAAATCCAACATAGCAAAAAATAATTATCTACAAGCAGCATCCGCTGGCATTTCACCTTTGCCTACAAAAAGGATTGTCATTGTGCACTTTCAAATATTAGACAGTTAGTTTTCCATTGATTTCGTCTATTTGCATGTAGTTTAAATTCATCTCTTGGCAAACTAGTTTGGAATGTCTTTAATTGAATAACGAAATCCTCAACTTCTGCATGCTCCAAAATTCAAGATAACAAGCAAACCAAAGGATATACTCCTAGAGAATGGAATAGCTTTGGCAGGGCCAGGTGACTGCAAATTTCTAAATTAACTATCAATTTCTTGTTTAGTATCTCCTCGGAAAAATCTGAGGATCCGCTACATGATGCTTCTGGCATTTACCACAAAATCTAATGCAAATACAACGAATAAAAATGGCATAAGAAAATCAATTTTTCAATATACTGATTAAAATATATTCTACCGGAACAGCACCAATCCATGAGGGCAGCATATAGCTTAACAATGTAGCCATTAACGTAAATAAAAAACATAAAAAAATTCAACAGATATAAAATTTTAAATTTATGGACATAATTTTAACCTCTCTTGAGATTGAACAATCCGTACAAGTTAGGTTCACATAATAAAGATACGAGGTGACAGAATAAAAAAGAAAACACCACATAAAGACTAATTCTAACCATTACCCATGCAAGTTCTCCAGGAAAAAAACGAACAATAAATAATATTTAAATTATATGTAAAATTTTTGTATAAGCATTCTGTGAATGTGCATACTTGTCTGAGGCTTTCTCCATAATGCTCTCAAAATATCCCTCCCAGAACCTGTAAAGGGGAAAAAGCACAAAGAGCATTGCCAAGCTAAGAGTAAATCCAATCAACTCATGTGCCCATATCCAAACATGAAATGCTTTGGAAATGCCATGAGTTTAAAAACAACAGCATATAAAAATCAAACAAACCATTCTGAATAAGTAAAAACAAAAGGAACGAGAGGCAATAAAAACAAAAGCAGAAATTAAAATTTAACCAACATTCAAATAACCAAAATGGAAGAAACTTGACAAAACAAAATGAACTGTACAAAGAAATAGTTAAATTCAACAAATATTAAAAAACATGTATGTCACAGCAGCCGGATAACATTGCTTGATTCATGGGGTGCAAATCTTAACCTTTTAATAAATTTTTGTGTTGAGAGGAAAATAAATTGGATGTGTATTATACCATGGCATAAAGTCAAAGAGCACCTCTGCTTACTCAAAATAACTGGAACCCTCACTGATACTGTTGACAGCTGTACTTGTACTGTATGACAGCTGTAACTGAGCAGGTACACATTTATTGTTGATAACTGTATGAGAATTGTAACTGACTGACAAGGAAAATCCCATTTTATCAAAGGTTGAAAGATAAAAATATTACATCTGAATACAGTTAGAAAATTAGTTGTCAATACCAATTTACAATCAGCAAAAGAAAAAACAAAAAAGAAAAGCTTCCTCAGATATGTGCACAGTATCTCCACTCTTGTAGAACTTTGTTCTGGACTGAATTCACTGCTTCTCTTTTCCATTTAAAAATACCTTTGTTGCGAGCCTTTCATATATGATAGAAAAATGAGATAAGAAAGGCATTCCATACTATTGATTTAGTATAATTCCTTTTCCAAGATTCTACAAAACTGGAAATGTCATCTCCATTTATACAAGCATGCAAATATTTTAGCCGTGGTCTAATCTCTCCAAAATGTAGGAATTCAAGAAAAAGGTGATTGCCATTTTCCACTATGTCACACCAAATTTATCTGTCCTCATTAATAATACTTTTTTCCTTTATATATGATTTGGTGAAAAAAGTATTTTTAAAAAAAAAGCTTCATTTTTTGTGTTAATATTGGATTATTCCAAGCAGAGAATTGATGTTCCTGATCATTATCTATATTCATAACCTGATAACATGCTTGAGTTGAGTAGTCCATTTGGTTCCATAACCATCTGCCTTCACTAGATAAAAGAAGAGTGCACAAGTACTCTTTGATTTTCTCAAAACACTTCCAAACAAGAGATGCTCGATTGACTTTAGGCACTTATGAAAACGAGATGCCTCTATACAAATATTTGCATCACATTAATTTGATCCAAGGGTTGTTTTCAGTATGAAGTTTTCGTAGTAATTTTTCCATCAAAGCAATGTTCATAGCAGGAATGTTTCTTAATCCATGTCCACCATTAATTTTTGGAGTACATAAAAGATCCCATAGTGTGAACTTTCATTTAACCATAAAAAAGTTCTACCCATCTGCTCAATTCTTCTAACTACATTCATAGGAGCTTTCATGGTTGACATAACAAGGCATCTATTGTTGAAAGCTGTATGACAATTGTAACTAAGTAGGAAGGCATCTATTGTTAACAACTGTATGATAGCTGTAATTGGGTGATCATTTATGTAGAACTAAATCCCTCATCTAATATAAATATAGGTGTAGGTCAAATGAAAAATTAATTCGGCCTACAATCTCTCTTATAATCTCTTCTTTCATTCTATTGTTTTCACTCTCTAATTGCAACTTGGTATCAGAGCATAGTCCAATTTCATGGATGTGGCTGTGTGTTTGATGCAATAGGTGCAACGTAGTGCAAAAGTGTTTTAGGCAATAGCACTGGTGCATGTATTTAGCCATGAACATCCTCCCCATTACCATGGCTTTTGGGTGAGGTGGAAGTGTCACTCCCAAGAGTCCAAACCCCATTATCTATTCTCCCCATTATCATTGTTTTTGGGTGAAATGGAAGTGCCACTATCAAGAGTCCAAACCCCATTATCTATCCACCCCAATAGCATGGCTTTTGGGTGACGAGGAAGTGTCACTCCGAAGAGTCTAAACGCCATTATCTATAAAATTTTTCCATCTATCAGATCACCGAGGAGCTGTGCAAGCAAGTGGAATTTACCAATGGAGATTAATCTTATCAACTTTTCTGGCTGCAGATTGGCTACAATAGACAACAATTCCTGATTTCTAGTATGACTGGAGCTACTGTTGGATACTTGAGATTTCTTTTTCCTGCTTGTGGTTTTTTGGGGAACATGTCAGAAATTAGTCCAACAGGTGATACACACCTCCCCGCTAGTGGAAGTATGGCTGGAGATCACAATGACAACCCCTCCCTCCAAATTAGTCCTCTAAAGTTAAATGGGAACAATTACCTTTCCTGGTCTCAATATTGCTTAGTGTTTATGAAAGTCCATAGGCTGGGAGTTACCTCATCTACTGTGAGCATTCGAACAACGGCAATACATCGAAGGCTAATATTGGACAGCTATAGCGAGAGAGGTCACTTGTAACATGTGAATTAGGTAGCATGTACATAACATTTTCTTACCATTATCAAACCAAAATAATAGGAGGGAGTTAAAAAGGCCTTTTGCATTGCACTCAGTGTATCATTAGGCAGAATATCAATACAAATCGACTAATTTAGGATGGATTACTTGTACATGGATGCTAGAGCAAGAGAGAATTATGCTTACTGCAAAGGCAAGAGATGTTGTTTCAAACAATTTACAAATCAGGCAACCTTTTAGCAAATATCACACCTTTTCCTCACCTCGCCAGAATCAATGCAAGCTTGATACGTGATTGTGATAGATTCAATGGTACCTCGCCAGAATCAATGCAAGCTTGATACGTGATTGTGATAGATTCAATGGTAGGATGGTTGAGGGGAGGCAAAACCATTGTAGCATGGGTGAGGGCTACTTGAACAGCGGTCGTAAAATAATAGCTCCATGGATGATGAGAAGGGCTACATACTCACGTTGGCATTTGCTTCGGAGAAGTGGAGGTAGCCACTAGCATTATTGGAATCAACAAGCTTTAGAGTAATGGCAATACTACCGAGGACAGAAGTAGGATTTAAAAAGTGAAGTCACCAGTTGTACTTGGGTGTTGGGCAGTGTACGATTAATGTTAGCTTACCATTGTTCTAAGTATAAATAAATACGAAGCAGATCTTAATATCTTAGAGACCAAAGGATCATTCAACAGCCGAGTTGCATAGATACACCTACTCAAAATGGTGCTTCTAAACAAAAAAAATTAATACCTATTGGAAATAACAAGGTCATTTACATTTACTATGAATGTTTCAAAAGCTCATAGGAGGATGCAGTTTTTTTTTTTTTTTTTTTTTTTTTTTTTTTTTTTTTTTTTATTTTTTTNAGCAGAACTGAGAATGCATATATGCATGTTGAATGTTACCAAAAGAGATAAACTGCACAACACAAACATTAGAGGAAGACTTGGAGTGGGTTCTATTTTGGAAAAGTTACAGGAATACAGCTTAGATGGTTTGCACATATGCAAAGAAGATTAGACAACAAGCCTATAAAAAAAGGTTGCTATATCATTGTTCCAGTAAAGCCACTGAAATGAAGACCAAAAAATGGCATGGGGAAAAATGATTGAAGATTACCTGAGAAAATTGTAAATAAACAAAGATCTAGCTCTCCATTGAGGTGAATGGCAGGAAAAAGACTCATGTAGCCAACCACATTTTCATGAGACAAGGCTAGGATGATGATAAGGCTGATGTCTTAATAATTGAAGGCTATTAAAATCACTTCATTTCAATACTCCTTTAAATGTTTTTCAAGATATTTGTTAATGTATAGTTCCTCCAAAAGTATTCAGATGTGTATGCTTTGTTCGTAATTTAAAAAAAAATACAGAAAAGTTAGATCCAAGAAATCTTAAGTGTGTATTTATTGGGTACTCTGCATCTCAAAAGGGTTATAAGTGTTATCACCCATCTACTAAGAAGGTGTTTGTTAGTGTGGATGTCACTTTTCAGAAAATTGAGGGTTATTTTTCAAAGTCACTTCTTCAGGGGAAGAGCACCAGCATGGAAGAGCCAACTTCATCCTTCATGTTTCCATTTTGTATCTCTAAGCCTAATTTACAGATTGAAAGTAAAATGGAAAAGGAAAAGGATGTACATGAAGGGGAGAAGAAGAAGCAAAAAGATATGAACAAAGAAATAATGGAGTGCTATGAGACTCTAAGGATATTAAACAAAGATGATCTACTAAGATATACATCAAAGAAACAAGTA
This sequence comes from Gnetum montanum, assembly GCA_015680685.1. NCBI lineage: Eukaryota > Viridiplantae > Streptophyta > Gnetopsida > Gnetales > Gnetaceae > Gnetum > Gnetum montanum. The sequence goes on from MNCI01016409.1 coordinate 447,467, forward strand.
GGTACAGCAATCCTGCATACTCTATCAGGTCAGGAGACATCCTCAAATTCAATTGTAACTAAGCAGGTGGGCATTTATTGTTAGCAGTTGTATGACAACTCTAAATAAGTGAACATTTGTGTAAAGTATATCACCAACATCATCATCATCATCCTAGCCTTATCCCAAACACATGGGTTGACTATAGGAGCTCTTCTATGTCATTCACTTCAATTAAGAACTAGGTAAGCATTAACATCTAAATTTTGGATACCTTCCTTTATGCAAGCAAACTAAGTATGTTCTAATCTATCTCTTTATTGGTTCCCTTTAACTTAATAAAGTGACCTTTTCGAAAAAGAGCATTCAATAGTCTTCTTAACACATGACCAAACCATCTAAGATGACTCTCCTTTATCTTCTTATCTACTCTTAAACATCCCTTGATAAAAAAATTGTTGATTGGGTCTTTCCCAATCACACCTAACATCCACTTCGTATACACATATCTATCATATGCATACATTGCAATTAAAGCTTGTTTAGAGGCCAACATTTCACACCATAACGGATCACAAGACTGATAGCAATTTTAAAAAATTTACCCAACCTAGTAGGGGTATTTCCATCAAAAAGCACACAGCTAGATCCCTGTCATTTTCTCCATCCTACTTTAATTCTTTTTCTCACATCATTGTTAATCTCACCGCCCATTTGAACTAGGGACCCAAGCATTTGAATTGCTTGCATTGAGAAACTTATTGGTTTTGGACTCTAATCTTCATTTCTTCATTACTTGCTTTTCAAATAAAAGTGCAGACCATGTATTCCGTTCTTTCTTCTTCTTCTTCTTCTTTTGAAAGATAGGATCAGTATAGTATTAAAAGACAAAAAGCATAAAATGCAGTGAGAGCGAAGAGCTCACAAATGCATCAAAAAGGTTTTAGAACCACCCATCCCATCTGAGTGCAGAAAGTAGCCCTAAACACAACGATATAAGCAGAAAATAAAAGACAAATCATAACAGCTGGGTGACAATGCCCCCCAATCATCAAACATCACCATTCCAAAAACCCGAGACAGCATTAAAATCCATGAACCACTGACTTGCTCCGTTAACAAAAAGACAAAATCTCCCAGTGTTTCAAGGTCAGTATACCTGGAAAAACTTGAGGCAGGACAAAGATTGTATCGACAGCAAGTTAGATCACATTATGGTGACAAATCCTTGAATTGATTTCTTTCGATATGCAAAATCTCAAAGACTAACTAGGGCCTCTTCTAATCATTGGCCTCTACCATCTCTAGATAAAATAATTACAACAGCAGCAGCCTATTTTATTTTTAGATGGTAGCAGAACTGAAATGCCTATCCAGATGTGCATAAGATTGTAGAATGACAATGGTAGTTTATCGTGCAAGGCACTCCTCAATACAAGGTTTTGCAAAAATTCTTAAGTGTGAGACAAGCGATCCTTACTTGGAATCAACTTAAGTCCCTCAAATTGGAAGCAAAGAAAACATGAGTGTTTACAGAATATTCAAGAAGCCCAAATACATTTGTATGAGGAAGGTTGGACCAAAAAATGGTCAGGAACAAAGATGAACCATCTTTAAAAATATTATGACATTCAACATCTAGAAAGACAATTCTAGAGGCAGAAATCTAAAATGAACTAGCTTTCTTTTAGGGATAAGGGTTCTAGATTTGCTCATATAAATGCTTCACTGCAACATAAGAGGAATTACATAGTAGCCCTACGAAATAGCAATGGATACTTGGTACATGAAGTAGATAGTATTCCAGCAATTGCTATTCAATTTTATGAAAACCATTTTTAACTTAAACCATGTTATAGATTAGCAACATATGAAGGAATTTATACACAGCATCATCAATCATTATTTATCACATCCATAGATTCCTATAAAGCTCCAAGTATAGATGGTTTTTTCATTTGGCTTTTATAAACATTTTTGGATGATTATTCAAAAGGATATTTGTGATGTTTTATTCAAATTTTGGGGAATTGGGATCAAATCAAAATAGAATGTTAATTGGATGCTCCTACTACCAAAGAAAAAGGATGCAATTGATATTAAAATTTATACCTCTATAAAATTTCATCCAAAAAACTAAACCTTCGATTACAAAAGGTGATGCCTCATTTAGTAGTTGCAGAACAAGAAGGTTTTTTCGTCGAAGGGGACACATCTTAGATTAGGTGCTTTTCGTCCAAAAGATCCTTCATTCAGCCCATTTGCAGAAGGATCCCAGCATTACCTTAAATGCTTGATATTTCAAAAGCTTGTCACACCATCAATTGGAGTTACATGAGAGCTGTGCTACAGAAAATGCCCTTTCCTAATCATTAATACAAATGTTCAGGGATTGCTACCAGCGATCCAGATTTTCACTATTATTAATGGTCATTGCTTTGGAAATTTTTCATCTTCAAATGGGTTACAGCATGGTGATCCTATTTCTCCGTTTCCTCTTATTTTAGCCATGGAGGGTTTGGGGTTCTACTTGAGAAAATTGAAAAATGACAAATATTATAAGAGGTATCCAATCAGCTTTTGATTTCACTTTTACTCATACTCAATTTGTTGATGATACCTTTCTGTTCTTTGATGGGAATCCACAATTTACATACAGTACTTTTGAAGTTTTCAAATGCTTCTAGGTTAAGAATCAATTTAAATAAAGTCATGGGTTCAATTTCGGAGATAATTATGAGCTTGTACAAGAATATATTGATTTGTTGGACTGTGAGGTAGACTCCTTACCTACCATGTATTTGGGCCTTCCTATCTCTGTAGGTCATATGTAGAAGGGAATTGTTACCCAATTCTTCAAAATATTGATAATAGACCTGTTGGGTGAAAGGCTAAGCTGTTCTCACAAGCTCGTTGATTACAATTGGTGAGATCTACTCTCCAAGCTTTGTCTTTTTATTATCTTTCTTGCTTTTATTGTCCTTAAACAATAACTGCTGAGATAGAGAGTAAAGAAAGAACATTTTTGTGATCCAACTATTTGAAAAAACGCTTCATGTTTTAAATTGAAATTTCAAATGTAAACCATGGTCCTATCACAGATGGAATCTCAAGCATATACAAGACATTAACTGTATTTTATTAAAACACATTACTAGGTAGATTTGTGCCTCAAATAGATTGTGGGTTCAAGTTGTGCAAGCCAAGTACTTGTATGATGGTTTTCACTTTGTTAAATGCTCCCAATATTACTAATGCCTCACCTATTGGAAAGGGCTTTAATCTATAAGACATTGTTTTTGTCAGCATGTTTCTTGGCATAATCAACAATGGAAGTGGTCAAAAGACAAGCAAAGAAGAGCGAGACACCTATCCACCTGCAATTGCAAGGACCCTAGAAGGGAAGAAATCAACTTCATGAAGCACCTTAGCTATGTGAAGCACAATTTCTGTAACAACCCACCTTTTCATAGGTTCATGTCATAATCTTTGGGGTGGTGATTATGAGTGTGCTGTGTTATGATAATGCATATAGTTTGGTTCTAATTTGTGGATTTACCTATGATTTTATAATTATGATAGACTTGAGTGGTGCAAATCATGCACTTGTGATTTGTGTGCCCAAGTATTGATTTGTAAATTTATCTATGATTTGATGATGGTGATGGATTCAAGTATTGTTGGCATGCTTATGTTCACACTTTTTAATGATTTGGTGTTGCTCCAATGATTTATCTACAATTTCATGATGATGATGAATTATAGTACTATTAATATGCTTGTGTTGATGGGTTTAAGTGCTACCAATGAGAGGAACATCGGATGGAAGGTAGAGCAGAGGAACAGCGGAGCGAACGAACAGTGAAACAAGCGAACGGCGAAGCGAGCATGGGTAAAACGGCCGACGACGGAGCGGTAGAAGAAGGAGACGCAAACCTGGGGCTCACCATGGGACGTGTGAGCGAACCGGAATTGTCAACCGACCTCAAAGAGATAGACCAGGCCAAGGTTAGGGAAGGCCGCAGGGGAGATGAATATGAAGCACCTAGTGGGGAGATTGAAGAACACTCCCGTACCGACAATACCATACTCCTCTGTGTCAACAGGCCACCGATGAAGGGGGTTTGGACTATGCAACGGAATCTTATTGGTTGTTCCGTGTCCTTGGGAGCCCGCCCTCAAATGGAGTTGATCCGCCAGTGGGTGAAGGAGAATTAGAAGGTTGGACCGGTTGAGGTCTGAAGTCTTTCAAAGGAGTTGCTCCTATTCATCTTCCCGGATCAGCAGGATAGGGACACGGTTTTGTTGGGGGGACCATGGTTCTATGGCGCTAGGGGGCTGGCTTTGACCACCTGGCAGACAAGGGCACACTGCGAGCCAAACCTATTTGCTCGTGCCCCAATGTGGGTGAGGGTGTCCGGGATTCCGTGGGACATGTGGAACTTGGGGTTCCTTGAACGCATAGCGGGGTTCTTCGGGGAGTTTATCACCTTCGACGGGGTCATGCAAACAATGGCGCAGATGGGGTTTGCCCGTTTTTGCGTATGGTGGAATCTCTCTGCCAAAGACCTCGTCAGGGAGATAGTGTTGGAGCTTCTAGGAGTTTGAGAACCTGGAGGCAGAGTCAGTCAAGGAGTAGGGGCCGAGTGCCCGAGAGGGCAAGAGTAACGATGCGCATGCTGTGGGAAACTCGGCCACCGTGAAGTTGATTGTGGATTTCGGATGGACGGGCTGAAGTGGACGTGGGACCAAGCCCGGTAGTTGGCTGACGATGGAGGCTAGGTTAACCGCCACCACCCTCACAACTCCCCCACCCACCACAAACACAACCCCCACCTCCACCCCCTCCCCCAAAAGTAACCTCACAG
>MNCI01016412.1:1684-36206 GCA_015680685.1 Gnetum montanum
TTGACCCTGCCTCCGCTTGAGGGCGAGCTGGAGTGGACGAAGGCAGAGTGCCTTGGATGGTCCGCACGTGGATCAAACAAGGACTTCCCTGAGCACCGCCAAAGCGTTATACGCTGGGTTATACGTAAACAGGGCGTAAGCGATGAATCAGGCATGCACGGTGTAAATATAACGGGCGTGAATGGCGTAGGGCGTGAACAGCGTAAACAGAAATGAACACAGCGTGAGCGTACGGGCGTGACAGCGTAAACAGTAAGGGGATGTAGGGCGTAAGAAGCAAACGGCGTGAACAGTGGGCGTATACAAACGGAGATGGATCGAAAATGCAAGCGGGCCTGAACGAAGGGTGGGCCAAATTGACGTAAAACTAAAAAAGAGCTCACAGCGAGCGTAAGCAGTGGTCGTCTTCGGACGCGAACCGAGCGCGGAGCGCGAACGTGAACAGGCGTAAACGAAGCGCGGGCCGAATCAACGTAAAACTGTAAAAGAACTTGCAACAAACGTAAACAATGGATTATAGAGTTAAAATGTTGTGCACCGGTCTAACGCAGTTGTGGAGGGACACAAGGCGGACGTAAAGCCCCGGTGGACAGAGGGATGCAGCTGGTTGACGCGATAGGCGAGGGGCGGACTGTGCTCAGCGTGCAGCATGCAGCGTGCAGGACTTCCAACGTAAGCGTAAGAGTAGAGGGTTTCAGCAGCGTAATTTCTCTGGGTTGGCTCTCGTAAATTTCTGTCGAGCCGTAAATGTGGAAAACTAGGCTATTTATAGGGGTAGGGTTACCGAGAAAAGCGGATGGGGGGACACGTGGCGTATAGACCGGGCATTACAATTTAGAAACTCGGTACACGCTGGGCATATACATTACAAGCTGGCATCCACGCTGGGCGTATACGCTGAGCGTAAACGTTACAAGCTAGCGTGTACGTTGGGCGTACACGCTGGGCGTATACGCCGGGCGTAGACGCCGGGCGTAGAGATTGACGGATGTCCACTTGCTTCAATCCTTGCTCTTTGGTGTAATCTTCATGTTGCCATTGGAAATCCTGTCGTCGAGCGTGTGCCCCTACCATACCTGGGCGTGTACAGTGAGCGTAGACGCTGGGCGTGAATGCTGGGCGTGTACGCTGGGCGTGAACGCTGGGCGTAAACGCTGGGTGTGAACGCTTAAAAGATTTTTTTGGTGTTTCACTAAGGCACTACTATAGTCTACAAGAAAAATAAACAACTTGTTGTTGATAACATGAGGTTGACCACTGTGGAAAAGAAGAAAAACATTTTGGAGAAGAGCATCCACTAGTTAAGGAAACAACTGGTGAGGATCAACCATGACATGAGCTACCTCAAAAAAGAAAATAAAATCCTCCCAATGGAGAAGGCATGCACTATCCATCAAAAGTTAGCCATTGAAATATGCATGTGGAAAAATGAGGTCACAAAACATGAAAGGCTCAAGGAACACTTATGTAATTAGGTGTGAAACACCGTAGAAATTGCGAATTGGCCTCAGGAAAAGACTCGCAATTCGGGTGGAAGTTTGTGATAGCAATTCAGAAGACAGAACAAAGCAAAGAGGTGTGTAGCATCAAGTTTCCGAGTTTCTCACAGATTTTAAACTTACTTTGTTTTCTCTCTTTACGCTACATTACGCAACATAGCATAGTGTCGCTCAGCGTAATTCTGTTTAGCGTAGCCCGATATCAGGAAGAAACTTACTTCGGTAGTTTTGACGAAGTTTAAAGTTTAAAACTTGTCGCATATTCGGCTAAGTCTTTTGCTCAGGGCCGAGTTTACGCTCCGTTACGCAGAGCAGCGTAATGAGCTTCAAAGAAGAAAAAGTCAGAGTAAAAGGAAGAGCTACAGATTGATTTCTTTTCTTTGCAAATTGGTTGCTTTATGCTTATTATGCTACGTAGTGTGGACAAGCATAATTCATTGTAAAGTTGACCATTTTTATGCTCTATTACGCTTTACAGTGTAAATAAGCATAAAATAGCTGGCATCAACTACTCCCATGCTCTATTATGCTCTGCCACGTGACGTAGCATAAACAAGTGTAACACAGTATAAAGCCGGTTAAAGCAGTTACGCATTTGCTATCCACACACACAATATGCTGATAAGCGTATAATCATGAAGCAACTTCGGCAAAAGTGTTGATAGCGCACGTTGCAATGTGACGCGACATAGCCAGTTTCAACATAAAGTTGGTCAAGTTAACGGTATTTTGAAGGTTTGAAACATGTGTCATCAAGGCCATGCCTTCTCCACATGTTGTTGAACTTATAAATACTCCAGTTGGCAAAGAAACAAAGGCCTGGCGTCTTTATCTTTTGGTAGCATCACCTTTTAGCAGAGACAGAAGACATTTTGCTTGAGCATTGGCAGCAGGAGCGATTAGTCCTTTGGCGAAAACACAACTCTCTCCATTGGCGATTATTGGTAGTTTGAGCAGAGACTCACGAAGGAAAAAAGAGCAGATCAGAGATCGAGAGATCATCTGGTGCGATTTGTAAGGTTTATTGATCAGAAACATTTGATCAATAGACATTAGAGCTTGACCTTCCTTGCATCCCATCTCTGGCTTACGAGGTAGATTGAACTCCATTCTGTACTCATTGTTCAATAATTTTCTTGTTATTTTATGTATACTTCGCACAAGATAAGCGGAGCTTTTCCATTGGAAATTTGTATGCAATGTACCTAGTTTTCGGGTAAAAGTATAGATCTTGGAATTGTACATTTTCCTTAAATTTGATCCTTCCTATCGTGTTGACGTTGTTGTTATCTACATTGTTTTCTTCTCCTTTGGAAATTCACCGAATCAAATTGTTCCATGGAATATTTACAATATTCATCAATTTACTAATCGAGTAAGTCCCTATCTGATCGACAAGATCATTCAGGGCACTATGGATTCATTTCCTCCAGCATGGCCCTCACACGGATCCGTGGTTAAGACTGTGTACACGGATTTTTGTTTGGTATTTTCAGCTACCGACATTTTCGGTCATTACAGTTTTCTGGCACTAGAAGGAGGGCCTAGGCTCCAATTTGTATTTTACGGATAGCCCTGTTAGCGATCTATACCTACCGTCTCTAAAAACGTGAACGTAATACCTCTAGGGAAGTTTACAGAAAATCGTGCGGTGTAGATCGGTCACAGTAACGATTCCTTTGGAATCCTACAAGGTGGAAAGCCTAATCGCGATCTTCTTTGTCCATCGCTTTTTAGATCCAGTCACTTGTCACTGTTAATCTATTTGACTAATGGATTTTGCATACACAACCACAGCTACCATGATTACCACTGACTCAAGTGCCACATCTGTGAATCCCATCGCCACCACTGGACCAGCCTCTAGTGTTATAGGACCTCAGGGACCATCGTGTCGTTCTTTGAGGTTACAGGGCAAAGATCCTGTATTCACCGTCATGACACCCAAGGAATATAATTTTATTTGCGTTAAGATTCAGGCAAAGCTTGCTCTCAGCCAAGCTGAGATCGAAGCGAAAAGAAACTTTGAGCTGATCCACAGAGGGGGTCAATATTTCACCCCTACCACCTACGACATCATCCCCCTGACAGAACATAAACATGAAATCATAACACAATTGGTCATGGCTAGGAGCCAGGCTACACGGTCTATGTTGGAACCTCAGAACGGGGAAGAAGAGGAAGATGAACTTGCAGCCCAGTCTAAACATTCATACCACACTCTTAGTCCCCATACGTACATAAATCCCCTATTTAGCCTCATAGGAGAAGCTGCCCACCTTAATCTAGCCATGACCACTCAAACTCACATTCCTGTCATCCTGCAGGCCACTATGCAATCATCTATCCTGCAGGTGCAAATACCACCCCAAAATAATATGGGGGCGATCTCATCACCACGCGTACTCAGTATTCCGTCGGTGGTGCCTGCGTCCACCGCACCCTATTACATCCCTCAAGTGCAATCCCACGTCGTGCTTATGACCTGCCCAGTACAAAATTCGATGCAATCCTTCTCATTGCCACCCCCTGCAAGGCAACCCACTGTTCAGTCGCAGCAATCCGTTCAACAGCCCACGACTGGTTAGTGGATCCCGCCTATTTCACATAATCAGTCCGTGTTATATGGTGCACAACCCTTAGCCGCACCCACTACGCATGTCTCACAATATCCTCACAATCTCTACCCTCCACATCCGATGGCAGCCAATCCCTCTGCTCAACCCGGTGGGTGGTGGCTTCCACAAGCTACTTCATCTGCAGGAATAGCCCCCGTAGCACCGCCTGTCACCCAAACTATCGCGCAATTCCCATTGCCTAGTGTAGCCCTTTTCAGGTCAACCCCTTGCTCCTCCTACACAGACATCTTCATCAATAGGTTTAGATCAAGCTTTCTTACTTATTCAGACCCTCGTGGAGGAGGTTAGACGCGTTAAGGCCGCCAACTCTGACACTATACAGATTATGGATTTCTATCAGGATGATCCCATTAGTCCAGCGGTCCCCATGCTGTCGTTGCCCCCGGGGATGTCCTTACCCCATTTCACTAAATATAATGGGGAGGGAGATCCTAACGCTCACCTGGTTACCTTTAGATTTGAATCCTTGTTGCTACAATAATGGCCTCATAAAATTATCCATGTCTTTGCAATGTCTCTGGCAAGGAAAGCTTTGGATTGGTATCGAGCCCTCCCTTGCTCTTCCATATCAACCTTGGAAGAGCTTCTGACACAATTTGTGACTTGCTTTAAATACAACCTAAAGCCAAAGGTCACATTAGATCAACTTATGAGAGTGAAACAGGACCCGCTCGAACTAGTCCAAAAGTTTATATAGCAATGGAGTGCTTCTTTGAATGAAATTCGTGAGCCAATCGTGGAGGCCCATTTGCTGGCCATTTTCAAAGGGGTAGTTAACGACTTCATTAAGTCTAAGTTGTATTACCTTTCCCCTAGCTCCTTACATCAGGCCTTTGCCCAAACTAAGAGCATCCAGGATGCTACAGAGGCCAGCAAAGACCTGGCGTATGTCGCATATAAAAACGCTAATAACAAGGGCAAGGACCAAGGTAAAGCAACAACAATGATGGTAGCTGCACTGGCTGAAGGTACTAAGAACAAGAATAAGAAGGCACCTACGGTGTCTCCTGAGACCACGGCTAGTGCGAGCAGCACCATCCAAGACACATCTGTCGTTGAAAAGCCCCCCAACCAAAACCAAAATTTGAGCGTAAAGATCGCTCGAAGTATACAGCCTTGCTTGTAAAACATTTGAAACTGTTGAAACAACTATTAGGGGCAGGATACATTCAGACTAAGAAGGTATCCGAAGAAGCTTTGAAGCATCACAGACGTCATTGTGAACTGTTGAAGAATCCTTCTTTAGCCCTACCTAATGAACCACCAGTTCTGAGGTCTTTCTTGCTGGACCGTTTCGGTGACTACCACCAGTTATGTGGTCACGACATAGATTACTACTGGGCATTGAAAGACAACATTCAATGCATGATCGACAATGGTTCTTTGAAACTAGACTGCAGTAGTCCAACGCATCCCGAAAACCAGGCATTGCACGTGTACAAGGATCCGTTAAATGCAAATAACGCACCATACACAATCAACGTGGTAAGTACGGATGGTGAGAGGAAGGCATCGCCCAAACAACCTTTCATTTTACGTGTGCCTACCAGTTCATCGCTGGGGATAGGCTTTTCATCGGTAGCCAGTGACGTCTCGAGGCCGCCCTTTGTCATTTGGGCACCTTCTCCGGATTTAACTCAGCCTCGCACTAACAGTAAAGCCGCGGCCACGTCTGTGCCTATATCTAAAGTGCCCTTCATCCTCAGAGTACCAAAACCACCTACTACCCCTTTTACGCAGGGGAAAACCTCTAACCAAAACCATCCATCGCCACCCAATAAACAAAGGGAAGGAGACGCGTCAGTTAATGCCTCTAAAATCCATACTATGCTAGGCTTCGCTAAGCCTAGGCTCTTGGCCTCTGTCCCTGCATCTGCGTCTTCTAGGAAAGGCAAGAGTACAGAAACATAGCCACCTTCCCTCAGCAGGAAGAAAAACAACCCTCTGACTGACGTTGTTCCGCCTCGAGAGATTCGTCTCTTGGGACGAATGGAAGAAGACAGAGGGGACAAACAAGCTAGCCAAGAACAGGATCTCCTCGACTTGTTTACACAGGTCAAAGAGGCTCTGAAACAAAAAAATACAACATTGAGCCTCTATGACCTGCTCATGACGTCTCAAAAACACTGTGAGGCCATGGTCTGTATGCTGACATCCATACCTATGGATGAAAGCTTACCAGTGGAGGAGGAAGCGATACACGCTGCAATGTTTCCCTCTGACGCTGAGTAACCTAAACCTATCTTGTTGACCTTTCATGACAAATCCATTAAAGATGATCCTGAGAAAGGTCAAGTGACAAATGAACCCATGTTTATCACCATCCGGGTTGGCCAATATCAGATCGAGAGGGTGCATGTGGATGATGGCGCGACTACAAATGTCATCCCTTATCCCATCGTGGATAGGTTGGGTCTGGTCGACCAGATCAATCCCACAGTGACAACGTGTGTAAAGTCATTCAACAGAGCATGGGTTCAAGTCAAAGGGATAGTGAGCATCGAATTTGTGGTAGGGGATCAATTCCCAACAGATGCTACATTCCTCGTTGTCGAGGAGATGCCTAGTTTCAACTTAATTCTAGGAAGGTCCTGGTTAGCCCAACTGAGGGCGGTTTCATCACCAATACACCAGGAAATACACCTGCCCTACGCAGGGGAGGAGGTTGTAATACACGGTGACGAAATCACCCCCAAGACTGTCAACAATATCGAAGAAGAATGGGGTTCGGAGATAGAAACATCCAATGATCAAACCCATCCCCGAATCCCTGAACAAACTGAAACGAATGATGATAGTCTAGCCTGGGCTGACCTACCATTTCAAGACGGTGGTATGGAAGAGTCAGGCCATAAATCTCCCTGCCCTTACACATCACTGAACGTAAAGGCCATCAAGAAACAATTACGAAGTTAGCGATTGATCTGAGTGGCATTTACGCACATCATCATATTTCCATTAGTTGTCTGCTTACGCTTATCAATTTTGTTGTTAGTCTTCTTTAACATATACATACGTATTTACGCTTTCTGTCTATTACGCTATTTACATTCCTCATTTCACGTCATTTATGCTCGTTGATTGCTATTAGTCACATTAGCTCAATTACGAAGAAATACACATTATTATCGATTACAGTTCCAGACTTACGCAGATGGCCCACAACGGCCTTAAACTAGTGGTGGCCCACAACGACCTAAAACTAGCAAAGGCCCGCAATGGCCTAAAACTAGTGCTAGTCCACAATGGCCTAAAACTACCTTGTATCTTACGCAAACACTACCTGGCGGCCTGCAATGGCCTTAAACTAACAATTCCATTCTACAGCAACGCAAACTATCCACAGTCTATAATGATTCTGCTTACGCTTTGCATGAATAAAGATATAAAAATAAAAAAAATAGTCATAACATTTAAAACCATACAGAAGATCTTATAGTCAACCTTTCCAACATTCATATAACCATTGTTCAATTCCAATCAATAAAATCATGCGTAAATCACAATTACGCATCCCCCCTGGTACCACTATCACCCATATCCCTCAGGTCCAGCTCTAAGCCTAATAAATCATCCTCAAGTGGGCCGTCTCTTTTAGAAGGTATTCCTTCATGAGGAATGTCATCTTCATGAGGTCCTTGCTCTAACACTAGCTCCACAAGAGGACAGTCTTCGTCATTACGCTCATCTTCCTGTACTTGCTCACCACCCTGTTCACCTTCTTCGTCCACTCCTGGTACCTATATACAGTAAACACATCAGTAAAATCCATCATTGGATAAATCAGAAAATTCAAATTCAATAACACCCAAACTTACTCGTGATGGTCCTGCTTCCGTAGCAAAGGGAAGCTGATCTAAACCGACCCATAGGCGCTGCATAATTTCATCTTCAGTTAATTCAGACCATACTCCATTTCCCAGAGTAGTTCCAGCTTTCACCTTCTCCTTTTCCGCACTAGTCCATCGAGGCGGTTTAGGGAAGAAGGTAGGGACTATAGTCTCATCCCCAGGAAGAGCAATCTCTGTTTCCGGGGATGGCTTACGGTCACCTACTCTTGGAACTTCTTAAAGGCTTTGGATGCGCCAATGACGTCGAGGAATACCCACAAGGATTGAGCTTCAACGACAGAATCTCTATAATGCTAACGATAAGTGAGACTCTCTCACTTATACAGATGCTTATGATCTTTTTCTTTCTACCCCCACTCTTGCACACTTGCGTAGAAATCCTTCCAGTCTTGGATTTTTTGAGCTAATAGCTCTATTTGAATCCTCTACTCCACCAACTCCTGACTGGTTTGCACGCTGTTCCTAACTGTGGTCCAATAGCAAGAGTAATCAATAACAACTGTACGCCAGTCCTCTGCGCCCATTTCCCACACCTGCAGGAATTGGCATCACGATTTTAAGTCTCCAACTTCTTTGACCAGAGATGCCTTTTCCCTCTCTGACCTCTGCAGCCTTTTCCAGAGGTCTTCATTGACATTTTTACTCTCCCACAAGGAGCGAGTCGAGCGTAACGCACATTTATGCATTTCCTCATAAATGTTGTGTGGCAAGACCACCTCGTCTGATGAAGGCTCCATTGTGTCCAAGTCAATGGGCTCCGTAGGATTCCATCGAAGGCGAGCTCCTGATAACAAACATTATCAAAACATAAATAAAACATTACAACTGTATAATAAAATAAGCGTACAATAGTAGCAACAAACTAGCACCAGGACCGACGTGCTCGAGGCACTTAATCATATCATTGACAACACCTTCCATGAAGGAAAACTTGTTAGGAAATTCTCCCCATGCTCTGCTTACAATGGCAGACGTGGATACACCTTCTTCATCTGTAGCATAATTAAGTTAAAATTTCTACTTATTGACAAAATTCTTTAAAAATTCTAATACACTAATTACCTCTGCCTATTACAGTGGGAGGTGCATCAACATTTTCCTCCTCCTCTCTCTCTTCACGCACAAGGGCCTATGCATCGCCTATTCTAACAGCTAGGGCCTTCTCTTCCAAAACTGGGGCCCCTTCTCCACGTCATAATACCATCACCCCTGTTTCAGGGGTCAACTGCTCCATAGGCCTTGCTGTTCATATCACATAATGCATTTAAGTGATTCAAAATACACTGAATAGAGTTGCGTAATACAGTAATTGTCATAACTACATCTTTACACTTACCAGGCGGAGGTTTACTCCGCTGAACTCTGACTTGCACAGTACAACCTGTGCCACTTGCTAGTTCCACAGGGGCCTCGGTTAGCCGAGGCCATTTACACTGAGCTAAAGTGTCTACGATTTCCACCATTAGGCATTTCCCTCGTGAAGCATCGCCACTGTAAGTGGGAATCACCCCACCTACACTGTTAGCGCCCCGCACTCGAGGCGCTGCCAAATCCCTTGTCGTTATAGACTGAGACTCCCCAATTCCCTCTAGAGGATCCTGTCCTTGGGTAGTGCCGAAAATATGGGAAATCCAAGGTTTGGATAGCTGGTCTCAGTCTTGCTGGACCCAGACCCCATTCCTTTGGACAACCAAAAATTTGGCAAAACGCCGGAGGCAAGCTATGAAGAAGGCGAAGTTCACATTGAAACGAGACTCAAGCTTTTGGCAGAGCCTGACCATTTCAGTTCATAACCCTTCAGCGAAATAGCTTGCCCAGTCAAACTAGGTTCCTTCCTCCATAACCTCCTACATGATACGGGCCTGTTCTATGGTAAAGAACCTCCCTTGTGAGAGTGTTTTGGGGAAAGCCCGGGCCCGGAAGAGGGGATAGATAGTCTTGGCAATTTGTAATTCAATCCTTTCACAAGGAATCCCCTTGGCCTCCTTCTTGATCCCCAGCCACTCCTCCAGCTCTTCTTGACATTTGAGGTTTCTCCTCTCTCTTTCCTCTATGGGAAGACCGTCAGAGGGGATGCTGAAAAGGTCAGCAAACAGCTGAGCGTCGATATCAAAATTTACACGCACGTGATGCACGTGCATGCAAAAATGTTCAACCCTCTCGTTGAAGGAGTTAACCAGCATTAACATTTTGCTGGCAAGGACATCAGGGGTTATGGTCAAAAATAAATGCATTAGCCTCGCTTCCTGCAGCTTGGTGACCAACACAACTGGGGCCACCGCATGGCCGAGCCAGCGTTGTGCCTCCTTGATGTCGCCATAGCGGAAGAGGAGGGTATTCGCCTCGCAGCCGAAAATTGTAGTGGTAATCTCCCAGGATTCCCTGATTGAACAACGCAAGATACATGTCTAAGTAGCAAAAACACTATTACGCTACATTTCAAAAAAATAAACCAAACAAAAAAACAATATAATATCTTGTAAATAACAGTAGCAACAAAACCTTACCAGGGCCAAATGGCAAAGGAAATGGAGGAAGTTGCCTTTACACGTCCGCAATGGTAAGGGGTGGGTCCAAAGTCCATTCTTCATGTAACCACCTAAGATTCTAGCAATTTTGGAAAGAATCAGCATAACGGGTGGGGTACTCATAAATGTCGAAGGCAATCTGCCCCATTACACCAGCGCGTACGTTGCTAGTCGAGGTAAACACCTTTATTGTCGTCTTGGTCCAAGTTAATGTATCATTATCACCTACTAACTTGTTCTCATGGATAAAAAACCTGTATCATACGACGTATTCTTATCTTATGCTTTACAAATCCAGACAATAGACACATCATGACTATACCTCCAACAAAAACAACTTACCCGCCCGAATAATACATTGTGCCTGGTGGGTTCTGGAAGTAAGTCGAGACATGACGGGCCACGAACAAAGTATTGTACACATGGTAATAGCTAAATTGGGCCATTTTTCAGATCCAAATTAAGCACCTCAACCCTCTGGCGCTAAGTTCACAGTCCTGGGGACGACCACTGTCGATAGCCCCGTCTGTCAAGAAAGCTAGGATTCCCTGCGTAGAACCCACTAATAGGTGTTCCAAACTGGCGCTAGCAATATCTCCCAATAGGTGTGACCATACAATAATGTTGTAGTTACGTAGTAAAAACTACAGAAACTCTAGCACGCCCTTTCGGAACCATATGGCCCTCCCATGCAACCGAGTCTGAGGGGAAGGAACATTAGGTACGATCGAGTTTATACAGCATAAAACCCTGACTATATCTAAGATGATTAAGACAGGTTTTAACATTATACTGTACAAAGAAAATAATAAACACATTAATGTCTAGATTCAGATTTGCATGCTTAAATTATAGAAAATCTACAAATTACGCTTAGCTATTTATGCCAAAATTGCCTAAACCCTTGCAACAGTACAAGGTTTATCCCTAAAAATGGTGATAGACGCAATCCTATTGTATAAACCCTCGTTTTAACACGAGGTCTATAGTCTAAAACTCTAATTTACGTAGATGACGCTACAAGAATAAACACTATAAGAAAAGAGACATATCATTAAAAACAATGCGAATAACCAAGGGATGGCCTACCGATTCAAAGGCGTAATGTCTCTCACTTCGACCATGGCCTACGAGGCACGCTGCAGGCTCCCTTGTACTTCGTCAATCTTGGCCAATTTCGTGTTCTTCCCTCTTACTTTCAGCACCATTTTTGCAACTCTAAATACCTTCACACTTGCACACTTTCACACCTTTACGAGTAACATGCTGTAATCTTTCGCTCTTCCTCCTTCTCTTTGTAATAGCTGAGAATTCAAATTCACAATAACCAACAGCCTTTTTTCAATAGGGACTGCCTATTTATATGCAAAATTAATCGACTTGATGCCCAATTTCAACGAGACTTGCCCAAATGCTAGTGTCAATATGAGCTGGAACCCGAAAATCAAGCCATTAATTGCAATAGATATCGCATGTGTTACGGTCCAAAATGACCTTAAACTACTGTATCTTATCTCCTCGTAATTAGGTTGCATTAATTACAGACTGTTCACAAAATTTAAAATTTAGTTAGCTTTACGCGCAATAATGTCACGTCACATCCTTTAGACTAAACCAAGCGTTATTCGTTAAATACTTATGGCATCAAACTTAGCATCTTTCTAATTACTTTCGTATTTGGTGATTTTGTAGGACAATTGACATATGGACGAAACTTTATTTGCGCTCCTAGTTTTAACAGGCCCATATGGGAGAGTAGTTAGATAATTCAATTTTACACTAGTAGAAACTAACCCTTTCCTCGATGACGTAACCATAGCCACGTCGAAAACATCTCCAGAATGGCTAGAACAATTGACGCGCACGCTAGACCTGGAGGCTGGAGACATAACCGAAGACCCCCTCAGTGAGGTTTCTATTGTTACGCATAGAGGTGAGTCCAAAACTCTTAAGGTTAGTTCTCTACTAGACTAGAAAATGCATGACACTATAAAACAGGTCCTCCAGGACAACGTCACAATATTTGCATGGTCATACGAAGACATGTCGGGATTAGATCCAAGGTTAATTCAACATAACATAATCTTAGACCCGCATATCAAAGCGATTAAGTAAAGAGCATGAAAAATCAAACCAGAGATCGTGCTAGCAGTGCGTGATGAGATCACCAAACTGTATCAGGCTAGTTTCATCCGCGCGGTCGATTACTCGGATTGGGTATCTAACATTGTAGTTGTCCCAAAGAAGACTGGAAGCATACGCATCTATATAGACTTCCGAGATTTAAACAAGGCCACAATCAAGGACAACTTCCCACTACCGAGTATTGACCAACTAGTCGATACAACAGCTGGGCATGCGCTTCTATCCTTTATGGATGGCTTTTCAGGCTATAATCAGATTCACATCAACCCAGAACATCAATTGACCACAGCGTTCATGACACCCTGGGGCACCTTTTGCTATACCATGATGCCTTTTAGCTTGAAAAATGCTGGAGCGATGTATCAACGGGCTATGACATACATCTTTAGTGATTACCTCCTAGGAAGACTGAATGATTATGTTGATGATATAGCTATCAAGTCTATGAAATCAGAAGATCATTCAGAGGACCTGGAGTTAGTACTCCAAAGATGTTCGAAATACAAACTCCGGCTCAACCCAAAGAAGTGTGTATTCAGAGTTAAAACCAGATGCATGCTGGGGTTTGTGGTTTCAGAAACTGGCATACAAGTAGACCCTAATAAGATCAAAGCCATTGTCGAGTTAACGCCTCCCACAGGTCTCAAGCAATTACGCGGGTTACAAGGATGATTACAGTTTATCAGGAGGTTCATCTCGAGATTAACAGATAAAATACACCCTATGCAGCATCTCCTTAAGAAAGGTGTTGATTTTGAGTGGACAGATGATTGCCAGTGTGTTTGACAGCCTAAAACAGGAACTCCAATGCTTGCCAACGGTATTCCCGCCACAAAGGGATCAACTGTTTTACATCTACCTCGCATCTTCAGACGTAGCCTTAGCTGCATTACTCTATCAAAAGAGGGATGATGGGTCAGAAATACCCATCTACTACTTGAGTCATGCTCTATGTACGTATGAAACGAGGTACAATGAAGTAGAGCATAACTACTTAGCGCTAGTATTTACGCTCAAGAAGTGTAGACATTATCTTTTCTGTAGTCAAGTTAACATCATCTGTAAAAATAACATCCTTAAGGCCATTACGCATAATCTATACAAAAGTAGTAAAATAGCTCGTTGGAAAGCTATCACGGAAAAATTCGATCTGCATTACGTTCGTCAATCTTCTACGAAAGGCCAAGCGATAGCCGACCAATTAATAACATCGCCTATTGACAGTCAAGCCACCATAGAGCCTAAGTTTCCAGATGAACATGTACATAGCTTAAGCCCTATCCTAATAGGCCCCGAAGCAACATTATATTTTGATAGAGCTTCAACCGTTAGAGGCAGCAGTGCCACCACAGTTATTATACTATCACCTGAGNAAAAGATGGTATTTGCAAGCAAGTTAGGTAATACATTATCATAGGAGATAGCACCCTCTGTAGATGCTCTTTTGATGGAGTACTGCTTACTTGCATCAACAGAGATCAGGCACAACGCATAGTAGGCAAGGTTCACAAGGGATTATGCAGAGGACACGTAGCACTGCGAACCATGGCCTCTAAAATCCGTCGCTTAGGGTATTATGGGCCTTACATGGAAAAAGATTGTCTGACAAAGGTTAAAACATGCTACACGTGTCAGCATTACACAAATCTTATACACGTGTTACCCACAGAATTACACACAACTCAGATAACATGGTCATTTCAACGATGGGGACTAGACATCATAGGGCCTATCACACCAAAATCTTCCGCAGGTCATAGCTTCATAATTACCGCTATTGAGTACTTCACGAAGTGGGTAGAAGCTATTCCTTTACGGAAGATCACATCTCAACAAGTTTTTGATTTCATCCTAGACAACATTCTAACCAGATTTGGTCTCCCGATGAATATCGTGACCAATAATAGGCCACAATTTAGTAGTACGGAAACCAAATCCTTCTGTGATAGCCTTGGCATTAAACAATCTTTTTTCTCGTCCTATTACCTGCAAGCGAATGGTCAAGCTGAAGCCACAAATAAAGTCATCATCAATTTGCTCAAGAAAATGCTCGACAATAACAAGAGACAGTGGCATGAAAAGATCCTCTATGTGCTATGGGCGTATCGTACTACATGTAGAATGGCTACAAATAGTACGCCCTACAGCCTAGTTTACAGATCTGAGGTAGTGCTGCCACTCGAATTACAAGTTTCTTCCATGAGAATGGTCCTCTCCACGATTATAAATGAGGCTCAACACACTAAATCTCGGATCATGGATTTGGATTCAGTCGAGGAGAAGCGAATACAGACACTTGATACAATCGAAAAGTATCAAGCTAAGTAGAGGCAGAAGCATCGTCATAATCTTTAACAGCATCCTATCAAGAAAGGAGATTTAGTTCTCAAGGCCATTCACGAACCAATGGGAAAATTCTCTACAAACTAGGAGGGCCCTTTCTTGGTGACTAATGTGTATGGCAATGGAGCATTCAAGTTAGTGGATATCAACGGCAACGAGTTACTGAATCCTGTAAATCATATATATCTGAAGCAGTATTACATCTAAGTGCATTTCCAGTGTTAACATCAGGTATGGAAATAACCATCCACTATGACGCTAAACTGGCAACAATCGTCTGCTACGACGTAAAACTGGCATTTCCTTCACGCGTCTGCCACGATACTAAACTCGCAATGAACGTCCGCGACGATGTAAAACTAGCAAGTTGCAATCATCTGCTATGACATAAAACTAGCATTGTTGTACAAGTCTGCCAAGATGAAAAACTGGCATCTTTTGCATGTGTCCACCACGACTCTAAACTAGCACCAGCTGTCCACCATGACACAAAACTGGCACAGGTAAGTAGTAACCTGCTGAGACGTAAAACTATCACAGATTTGTCCCTGGGTCACGACACAAAACTAACACCCACAGCATGGTCTGCTGAGACCATAAATCAGCCTCGCCACCATCCACTACGACATAAAACTAGCATTTCTCAGTCCGTCCAGACTTTAAACTGGGACCATGGTCTACTGAGACTTAAAACTAGCAATGACAGTCTACCAGGACTTAAAACTGGGACTTACAGACCGCCATCATGCAAATCAAGCAAGCGTAATCATCTCCGTGCAACTACAAAACAAATGGGGTGGGATGTTGGGACAGCCCCAGCATCACTACCTCATAGGCATTCTACTGATTCCTCAGATGTGCTGAAAGGCATACTACTGACCCCTCGGAGATGCCGTCACTACACCCATTGTAGCAGTGGCACCTCTGAGAGTTTAGTTTCACCAACCGGAGCCTCGAAGGAGTTCTCGTCAACAACGACCTTGGGGATCTCTGCTCATCATCGCTATCAGACTCTGGCTTTACAAATTCACCTAGTTGGTTCTTTGCATAACTAGTCTGGTGCGCTGAGTCTGATATTCTTTAGCGGCGATATGCTGGGCCGAGCGTCAATGTTGAAGACTCTAGCCTCGTGCTACAGTTCCTCCTTCATAGCCCATTCACTTTATCTTGCCTCAAATAGTACTTGTTTTAACAACCTCACCGATAATTCGCACGAGCAATGGTATCCTCTGTTTTCTTCTTTGGTTGTAGGTTACTTGTTACGAGGACGTTGTTCGAAGGTGTGTTCATCTGAGTGGTGTAGTACCGACAACGTTTTGAGATGGCTACTTAAGTTAACCTGTCCACTTGGGGGTGCATCCTTGTATTCCTCATGATCCTACCCCTAGCCCTTATCACTATCCTTAACTATCCCATCTGCTTCCCTTACGCAAAACATGAAACGCTTCCCGCATCTGCATTACACTCAAGTCCATGAACTGGCGTAACACAACTCGCCTAGTGGACGGCAAAAAAAAATAATGGGGATCAGCAAAATAGGTGAAACACATCTCACCCAGGCCATGCAGATGCAACAAAATTCATCTATGCAAGCCCCTTCATCCACAAAATGATGGCATAACTCCATGCAAAAGTAATTGCAGGAGAAATCCTGAGTGCTTATGCGTGAAAAAGCTATCCCTACCTCATTTGGGTCTTCCCCGAACCTCATTTGGATCTTCCCCGAACCTCATTTGGGTCTTCCCCAAACCTCATTTGAGTCTTCCCCGAACCTGTTTCCTCTTATACTATCCTATCTCCCGTTTCCCTCATCTCTGCACCTCTATGTTGATAGGGCGACACTTGAGTAACCATTGATGAACGCTGTTGGTACTTTTACCTATTTGGTGTTTCGTATTCTTTTTCGACGTCTTTCAGGCAAGCCCTCTAACCATCAACAAAGAGGGGCCATTGAAACACCATAGAAATTACGATTCGGCCTTAGGCAAAGATTCGCGATTTGGGCAGAAGTTTGCAACAGCAATTCAAAAGACAGAACAAAGCAAAGAGGTGCGCAGCATCAATTCTCCGAGTTTCTCATAGATTTTAAACTTACTTTGTTTTCTCTCTTTACGCTACATTACGCAACATAGCGTAGTGTTGCTCAGCGTAATTCTGTTTAGCGTAGCCCGAT
This sequence comes from Gnetum montanum, assembly GCA_015680685.1. NCBI lineage: Eukaryota > Viridiplantae > Streptophyta > Gnetopsida > Gnetales > Gnetaceae > Gnetum > Gnetum montanum. Next base: position 18,863 of record MNCI01016412.1, read on the forward strand.
ATCAGAAAGCAACTTACTTTGGTAGTTTTGACGAAGTTTAAAGTTTAAAACTTGTCACATATTCAGCTAAGTCTTTTGCTCAGGACTGATTTTACACTCCATTACGCAGAGCAGCGTAATGAGCTTCAAAGAAGACAAAGTTAGAGTACAAGGAAGAGCTGCAAATTGATTTCTTTTCTTTGTAGATTGGTCGCTTTACGCTTATTACGCTACGCAGCATGGACAAGCGTAATTCTTTGTAAAGTTGATCATTTTTACGCTCTATTACGCTTTGTGATGTAAATAAGCGTAAAACAACTGGCATCAACTACTCCCATGCTCTATTACGCTCTGCCACGCGACGCAGCGTAAACAAGTGTAACACAGTATAAAGCCGGTTAAAGCAGTTACGCATTTGCTATCCACACGCACAATACACTGATAACCGTATTGTGCGTAATCATGAAGCAGCTTCAACAAAAGTGTTGACAGCGCACGTTGCAATGTGACGTGACATAGCTAGTTTCAACATAAAGTTGGTCAAGTCAATGGTATTTTGAAGGTTTGAAACACGTGTCATCAAGGCCATGCCTTCTCCACATGTTGTCGAACTTATAAATACTCCAGTTCGCGAAGAAACAAAGGTACGACATCTTTATCTTTTGGGAGCATCACCTTTTAGTAGAGATAGAAGACATTTTGCTTGAGCATTGGCAGCAAGAGCGATCAGTCCTTTGGTGAAAACACAACTCTCTCCATTGGCGATTATTGGCAATTTGAGCAGAGACTACCGAAGGCAAAAAGAGTAGATCAGAGATCGAGAGATCATCTGGTGCAGTTTGTAAGGTTTATTGATCAGAAATAGTTGATCAATAGACGTCAGAGCTTGACCTTCCTTGCATCCCATCTCTGGCTTATGAGGTAGGTCGAACTCCATTCTATACTCCTTGTTGAACAATTTTCTTGTTATTTTGTGTATGCTTCGCACAAGATAAGCGGATATTTTCCATTGGAAATTTGTATGCAATATACCCAGTTTTCGGNATTTTCCATTGGAAATTTGTATGCAATATACCCAGTTTTCGGGTCAAAGTACAGATCTTGGAATTGCGCATTTTTCTTAAATTTGATCCTTCCTATTATGTTGACGTTGTTGTTATCTACATTGTTTTCTTCTCCTTTGGCGATTCACTGAATCAAATTGTTCCATGGAATATCTACAATATTCGTCGATTTACTAATTGAGTAAGTCCCTGTTTGATCGACAAGACCATTCAGGGCACTGCGGATTTGTTTCCTCCAGCACGACCCTCACACGGATCTGTGGTTAAGACTGTGTACACGGATTTTTGTTTGGTATTTCCAGCTACCGACATTTTCCGTCGTTACAAGGTGGGCATGTATAAGTAGATAAATGAGAAAGAGATCTAGATGGCTAAATCTAGAATTAGCTCTATTTTAGCACAAATTCCTAACTAGCAACCCATCCTAGATAGTTACACCCATGTTTATCAAGTAGAAGTGAAAAATAAGGACTTGTAGATTGAGGACCTAAAAGAATACATGGGGTTAGCTAACATTTGTTATGCTAACTTGGCCATGTTTATAGCAAGAAAGTCCAAAAATGAATTAGAACAGCAAGTAGCAGCCACATATGCTCTGTATGAAATAGAGTTTGTGGATATTTAAGATACTTTATAGAAAATCTAATTGGAAAACTCTAAATTGAAAGTAATGAAGGTTATGTACCAAGGGCAAAAAGATGTAGTAGCAAACCTATCTAGAGGATTATTTGATTATCATGAGTTACATGGGAAGGATAGAACATTTGAATAGGAGAGGAGGTAGTTTGCAGCTTGGTATGTTAAGGCTAATCAAATGTTTCCACAATTGTCATGCCCATGGGATGTACCTACTTCCTTACACATTGCACAATAAGCATGGATGGTGCATGATCCAAGAACAAAAGAGGTAAAACTCTAGGCACTCATAAATTGATACAAGTTCTAGAATCTTGATGACAAGGGGAAGAAATCGATGGAAGAGCCACTACCACTAAAAAGTACCTAACTACATTGAGCTTTATCAAATTTTATTTTTTGTAAAAATTATCATGTCATGTTTTATGTAACTTCTTTGCAAAACACCACTACAACATTCGAGAGTCATGTATATAAAAGTCAATGTTATGTAAATCTACCTCTCAATTTTGTACAAAACTCTATCGTCATTTTGTTTGAACCTAAGGATGAGTTTTTAGTCAATTCTAGAGGTATGCTAAATCATATTTTTACACAACTACAATATTGGAGCCATGATATTAAATCCCTAATATCTGGTCACAAGCTATGATGTTAGATATTTGATATCATGGACACATGCAGACCTATAAATATGATGCTTAGGAGCACAGTCCAAACAACTTTTCATTCCACTTGTAGGTGGACTCTTATAATTTTTTTTCATAGTTTTAACAATAGATTGAATGCCCATAGTGTGTCGTTGAATAGTTATTCAAAGTCTTTATTTGAGTGAAGTGTACTTGGACATAGTTCATGAAAAACATAAAGATCAAGACTGTTTTCCATCATTGTAGCATCCACTTTGCTTTATTATTTTACTAAGCATAATTATTACTATTCTCTTAGCTTAATCATTTACATTTCTAAGTATTTTACTTTCCTTGTTCATGGTAAACTAGAATGAGTACAACTAGTTTTGAGTGTTATGTGTGATTGTTTGATAACCTAGTAGTGGTTTTACTTGATTCACTTAGTAGTGAACTCACTTGGTAATCCTAGTAATGGTTACATGAGCCCAAGGCATGTACAACAAGCCAGGAATGGATGCTTATTACTCTAGGCTAGAGTAGATTTTTTTACCATTTTCTTTAGAGTTAGACTTATTTTTACACTTTACCACCATATCTAGAATTATGGCCTACCAACATCAACATATCATACACCTTACTAAGAGGTAAACCATACACATAGATTATACTAGCTCCATGTGGGAAGACAATGATTTTGAACTTTAACTAATTACTAGCATAACCACATTGCCTTGTTTATGGAATTTGACTAAGTTGCACATGAATACTCATATCTCCTATGGTTGGGTGTTGGACTACTCCACCACTCATCAAAGCTCCACTGAAACTTGTCCTATTGACATAAAACATATTGAGAAAAGAGTCAATGCACCTTCAAATAAAGAAAATCATATGTCACATCCCAAAATTTTCTAAATTTTTATTTAGTAGTAATCTTTCATCTCTTAAGCATTTCTTACCTTACTAACTCTTCATAAACTTTGTTTTATTGGTTATCTTCTTTTTTCTGAAGCTTTAGGTTGCAAGTTGAATTTCTCATCTTTCAACTTCTTCACTTTATATTATCTTGGTTTAAGTTATATTTGCTTTACTAGACCTCTTATGTCAGTGGTTTGGTGTTCAATTCCTTATTCTTCATAGTGTAAATAATCTTTATTTAATTTTATTTATTATCTTTCTTACTTTCTTAGATTAGCAATGCTTATTATAGCTTAAATTTCTTTTCTACTAGTGTTAATTTAATTTATGTGAAATTGTTTATTAATTTTTTCTTTCCCAAGATATTTTTATTCATGTGATTATGAAACCAAAATTAAAATTTTTTAATTATGTCCACTATGACCCATTAGATCTATTAGACTAGTTTTAAAATTTCCTTTTACAAATTGTTTTTGAGTTTTATAACTCAATGCTACCCAATGGGATCAAACTTGTGACCTAGCTTTACCAAGTCAAGACTCTTGCCACCAAGCTAACACCTTATTGGACCATTGATTGTATTTCATGTTATGCATTATCTTGGCTTTTTTGTGTAGAGTAGGACTTTGTATCAAACCATTGATGTAGTGTACTACATAATGCTTGGTTTATGTGCTCTTATGTGGCTTCAAACCATGAATGTGCTTATGACTTTATATGAATTATATGTTAAAGTTGAGCATGTTATATTCATATTAAAGTAATATTTATTTTAGGTTTTGATGACTCATTAGTAGATTTTGGATTTTTTAGAATAATATTTTTTTTAATCCTAAACTCTAGATCCTTGAATTACCTATTTCAACTAATCAAATCTTAAACCTTGACCATGCATTTGAAAGAGTTGGAGCTTGGAGTAAATGAGAAGAAGTGAAGCCAAATCACAACCTTGAAGTAGAAATCTTCTTTGATCCTTGTTATTTTTGATAGAAAATGATCACTCGTTACATTTTGATTCTAAGAGCATGTCTCTTTCATGTTTGATCCATTTTACTCATGTTTGATCTCTTATCCTAAGATTGCAAACATATTCTAACATTTTTTTGTTTTATGCATGATATGATATGAATTTTTACTCATTATCCTTATTGGAATTCTTAATTTCCATATTCATTAACATTCTTCTTAGCATCTTCTAATCTCCATAACTTAACTATGCCTCATGGTCTACACACTACAAGTTCTTCATGACTTGCATTCAACTTGTGAATACACAGAAACCCTTCTTAGTTGCTAACTATGAGTTGAATATGACTCATGGTTCACTTAATGCAATCCTCAATATTTTTGGTCTTCTCATCATGACTTGTGACCTTACCTTTTATTTGTCACAAATGATAATAATCATGACCTAGCCATGACTCTCAATCACATCATGAACATTAACTATGATCCACAGTTTTCCAATGTTTATATTATAGTAAGTCATGAGCCTCCCATAACTCACAATAGGCTCATGATCATTGACTACAAACCTACCAACACTCACAATAGTACTATCCTAACATTGTGAAGGTCAATGTTATATTTATATAAGATAGTGCAACAAAATGAAAAATGTAAGTAATAAAAGATAGAGATTAGTGGAAGTTAAAGTATGATCTTGGGTTATGTTAAAGATGGATTATGAAGGATGGTTTAGATTGAGGAAAGAATAAAGCTATAATTTTTTGTAAATATATGATGGACAAATTTGGGCATTTTCCATATTACTTTAACATTGTAAAAGATACATTGCAATAGGAATCGTCGTAATCAACAAAATCTTCCATAACCTAACATCAAATTGAGCTAGGAAATTCATGGTAACCTAATAGTCTAGGAAAATTAAAATTTTGGATAATCTTCCTTAAATTAAAAGGAAACTTGAAGATCAAATGAAGAAATCAGATAATCCAAGTTAAACATTTTGCCAATTTTATTGGGGATCAAGTAAAAAGAAAAAGGAGAATGCATGAAATAGCCAATGGAAGATGAACAGATATTACTTATAACATAGAACAATAAGAAATAGAGCACTATACAATGAAAAAAAAAAGACAAAAAATTCATATATGTGGTTGGAAACAGGCAAAGTAGAACAAATCCAACTCATCAAAATGTTAAATCAAAGGTAAATGTATAACAAACAAAAACTAGAAATGTAGCAAATGTAGATGACGCTAAAGATGGAAAGCTGAAAGGGTAAAAACCCAAATTAGAGTGAAAAGGCAAATAAGGAACCTACAAAAAGATGTTCTAAGACAAGTATCAAGGATTATAGGCATCAAACGAGGAGCTATGTTATCCTATCTGATAAGCAACAAGTATACCCTACGCCCAACAATACGAATCACTATCATTCACTAAGTGATTTGATCAAATTCCATAGAATTTAGCTCTTTAAGTATACTAAGTTCTAGGAAGTGAATGTAATCATTGCAATCAATGTCTTTTCAATTCCACTCATGAAGTGCAAGTATATGGTTAAGTGTAACTAAGGCATATGATTTTTATCATTTTATCTTTTATGGTTTAATCACCTAAGTGTTGGAAATAAAGTAAATTTAATAGGTAATTAATCTAATTAATCTGGTAACTAACTAACACTTAACTAATCCTATAATCGGCATCCATTCCCACTTTTCGTACACATCCTGAACACATTATAGCACCACTAGGTTACCAAGCATTAAGCACTACTGGGGTTATCAAGCATTAAACATATTCTCAAAGTGGTCATGCTTATGTTTTCTATTTACCATATATTAATTGCTTAGTTAAAATTCATTAAAGTAGATTGCATGAATATTAACTGCAGAAAGAAAGAATTAATCTATTCCAAGTGCTGCAAGGTTTGATTAGAAAAGCTCATTTTTATTGTCATTCACACTATCATGCTCAAGTATATTAGTGCTTGAATAAAGATCCATACACTTCTTTGACTCCTACTGTGGGTACTTAGAAAATATTCTAACTCTAGAGAAAATAAAAAATAAGAGATTTACTAACAACTAATGGAAATATAAATGAATCATGCACCCCAAGTGTTGTATTTATAGGTAGGCATGCATCTTGTGATATCAGATATTTGATAACATAGCATCAAATCCGATATCAAGGCCTAACAAAAAAATGACTAATCATAACTGCATGATTGAATGAAAACTCATCCTCGAGTGAACCAAAAGAGGAACAAGTTCTTTATAAAATATTGAGAAGGTATGGGATTATTGATTAACTAATTGACACACCAACTGACTCAGACCAAATAAATAGACACTAAGTGCCCAAGTGTACAGATTTACAATCTTTTACAAAATTTGGTGTATGATAACAAAATTAAATACCTTAAAAAAAATTAACATCCAAATCCCTCTGGTAGCTCAAAAATGAGGAAGAAGATTAAATGGTCAAAAAGACGTCCTATTGCATGGGCTTTTGCTATAATCTCCTTAGGTTGTTCAAGTGGTTAACCCCTTTTAGCTCTAGGGCACTTGTCCCTTGATTGGGATAGTCCCACTTTGAGTCCATGCTTCCATTTTGGTGCCATCTATGATCACAGAAAAATCAAGGATTAGCATGTGATGTGTAACTTCTAACATATAGAAACCTTGTCTCTCTTGGGAAGTTACATTTGGCTAAGTTGAGATTATGATAGATTGATTATTTTAATATGATTTGATTTTTGTGGCCACTGGAGTTCATTGAAAAGGTTTAATATCATAAATTAATGATTTTAATGTTATTTCATTAGTTAAACCTTTGTGAGAGTTAGAATAATTTCAAAAAAAATTCATCCAAAACCTGTGTGATCCCAATGATGTAGAGCTTACCTCCAGTAGTGGTAGGACTAAAAAAATGAGGTAAATCGGACAAGAGATTAGAATGTTGTGGGCTTTGAAAGGTTTTGGGCTCTAAAAAACAAAGATTTTTAACACAACTTGAAGTTCTTAGAGAGCTAGAAAAGCCATGAACACAATGAAATGCTTGAAGAGGGTTAAATAATTTATAATAAAAACAGGTTTTCATTAGAAGACATTGTGAAGGAGTGCACAATTGGATGTCATTGATGGATTGCACAAAGAATTTAATTGCAAAAATGTCTAAGGATAAAGAACTTAACTAGCCCAACCAAGAGATATGCAAGTGGATCCTATCCAAAGTAGGCTCATGTCCATAATGCCATTGCATGCCTTAAAACCAAGGAGTCTATGGACCCCATGGTTGATTAATGGTTGTGGAAAGTTAAGGACTAAATCCCATAAGAACCTACCTAACAATTTTGACATATCAAACTAAGACATTGAACAAAATCATGAAAAATTAGCAATGAGGTAAGTCATGGAAAGGAATAGTGGATGAAAGAGAAGGTGGAATAGAGTCCCAAATCATGATCACATGAAGTCTCTTGTGGATATTATGGTTAAGATAACCTAATAAAGTTCATCGTTAGTTCATATCAAAACCAACCATTTCCAATGACTTTGCCTCGATACTCTCAAACCAATCCATCTCTCACAAATCAATGGCCATTTTTTAAAGATAAGAAAAGAGAAGTAAGAATTGAGAAAGCGCCTTAGTTAGAGGGGATCTTCAAGCATGGGTAACATGTCTTTCTAGTCCCATAACCAATGCTTGTAATCCATTATTGAGTCTAAAATATGTGCTTTGAATTCCCATCATTTTTTTTTTGGTTTTATGTTTTTATGAATTTTTGGATGGGAACCCCATTACTTAAAGACTTAAGCTTCCTGTTATTGGTTGATAGTGAAATGGTAAGAAATCCATGAAAACACTCAAGCACTAAAGAGGGTAGGCAAGTACAAAGGGAATCAAATCCCCTTGAAGTCACATCCTTATCAATCCATTTAATCCCTCACAAGTTTGCAAACTACCAAGGTCATAAGTTCGTTAAAATTTTTATTAAGGAAGGGATCTCGTATTTCCAAAATAAGGAACACCATAGAGTTTTTGGATGGGTGGATGACATGGACTCCTTTTTCATGAAAAATACACCATGTATTAGTTATCAATACCAAAATTCAAAGATAGAATCCAGACATTAGCAGTCAAACAACATTAATGGTAGTCATATCTGCACTGTGTTCTTTTGGCAATAAAGGGAAAAAAAAGAGAAAACAAACACAAGAGAAACATAAAAAAAATTCAAACCAAAAAAATTAAAATATAAAAGAAATTTTAAAATATATAAGAAAGATAAAAATTCACTAATGATGTTGTAAAATAAAAAATGGTGTAAAACAAAAATATGTAAAGCCAAAAAAGTGTAAAAATTGAGGAGCCACTTTATATGATCAAAATTGATGACCATCTCTCCCATGATTGATTTGGAAGGAGGAGATGCAAAATACTAAGAATTCTTGTCCATCTAAGGAGGTGTTGTGGTCACTGGATCTCTTAGGCCCATGGAAAGGTTTGATTTGTTGTATGTTGATCAACAATTTCTTATTTAGGCTTTCAGGTTTGCATATCAACATAGCCTCAAAAGGAAAGATTTCATAAATGATGTCAAGGGCTTTCCACAATGTTTAAAACTTATTTCTTTATGGCACATGTATGGGGTTCTAGTAAAGGACCTGGTCTCCTAGCTAAAATTTTACTTTCCTTATTTCGAGGCCTTGGCATTGCTTGTTGAATACCTTGTGTAACTCATTAGATAATAGGGTTACCAATTAGTTGTCATCTAGCAAGGTGAATTTCATTAGTCTTTCTTTTTATGCTAGACTTAGGTCAAGGTCAAAATCACAAGCTATTGAAAGTTTATGAAGCTCACATTGAATAGGAAGAGTTGGCAGTTTTCCATACACCGGCTCATAGGGAGAATAGCCAATAGGAAGTTTTCAAGTGGAGCAGTAGGCCCAAAGGAAATTATTTATTTTTGTGCTCTATTTTCTCCTATATTCACTAATTCTTCTAATTAAGATCTTAGTGATCTACCTATTTATAACCTTAGCTTGACTATTGGCTTGGGGGTGGTAGGATGTTGTTAATTTATGTTATACCCCTAAGCATTGCATGAGCTTCCAAGAGGTAGTGCCTATAAAATTAGTACCATTGTTAAATATAAGTGCATGTGGCACACAAACACTATTTACAAAATTTTGTTGGACAAACTAAGTAGCTATAGAAGGTGTGTAGTTGGTGATAGCTACTGCTTCTAGCCATTTCATACAATAATCAACAATGACTATAGTGTACATCTTTTGATTTGACATGGATGTGTTGGAACCCATGAAGTCAATGCCCCAAACATCAAATGATTTCAATGGTTGGATCCATTGTTGAGGTTCCTCCATACGAGTGTTCATTCCACCATAATGTTGGTAGTGTTTACAAGAGTGGATGAATTGATGAGCATCCTTGAAGAGTATTGGCCAATAGTACCCTACCATCAGGATCTTAATGGTTGTGTGTCTTCCAACATAGTGGCCCCCATAAGGACCCTCATGAGCATCTTAGAGAATGCACAATTGATCAGCATCAAGGACATACCAATGAACTAGGCCATTGATGCACACCTTATAAAGGTTTCCATTTATTTCCATAATGTGTTTTACTTGGTGAAAAACTATTGTTTCTTCCTATGGTCCAACTCTTATGGCATCTCCTACGTGAGAAGATAGGTGAGAATTCCATCATACTAGTTAGGCTCATTGGGCATTTGTTTAGTTATAGCCCTAGCAAAGTGGAGTTCATCAAGAAATTGATCAAAAAGTGGATTATCCTCCTCTTTATTGTCCCATTTCAACTAAGATAGGTGGTCATCAATCATATTATCAATTCCCTTTTGATCTACAATCATAAGATCGAATTCCTACAAGATCACAAGCCACCATATGATACAAGGGATTATCATTGGTTTGTTCATTAGAAATTGGATTTCACTATGGTCTATGTGCATGAACACCTTATACCCAAGCACATAGTACCTAAATTTATCCAAGGCATGTAACACCACCATTAGCTCTTTCTCTATTATGGTGTAATTTAGTTATGCTTCCACAATGCTTTAGCTTGTACAATGGATGTAATAAGGACATTTTTCATTGTCCAACTATATGAACATGGCTCCCAAGGCATAATTTTATGTGTCAATCATGATGTGGAATGGTTTGGACTAATTAGGTGCTCATAGAATTGGAGTTTCTACAAGCTTCTACTTGAGTTGTTGAACTACATTCTCTCATTTCTCAATCCAGACGAATGAAGAATCCTTTTTTGGAACCTTTACCAATAGTTTGATGATCTTAGAGAAATTATCTACGAAGCACTAGTAGTAGCTAGTCTGACTAAGGAATAAATAGACATCTTTGACAATTTTCATTTGGTGGGTAATTCCTTAGATGACCCTTATTTTCTTAGGATCCACCTCAATCCCTTTTTCTAGATATTCTATGCTCTAAAATAATTCCCTCCTGGACCATCAGATGGCTTTTCTACTAGTTGAGTCAAAGGTTTATCTCCACACACCTTTGTAGTACTTGCTCAAGGTAGTCTAGGGCTTACTTAAATATAGTGCCATGGATTGAGAAGTCATCCATGAAGACTCTACTACTCATATATTGTTGAAAGATGCTTAGGACAAGGCATTGGAAGGTTGTAGGAGCATTGTATAGATCAAATGACATCTTTCTATATGCAAAAGTTCCCTAGGGGCTTGTAAAAATTATTTTGACCTAAACTTCTACTGCAATCTAAATTTCATTATACCCACTATAACCATCTAGAAAGTTGTAAAAGAAATTCCTAGAAATGATGTCCAACATCTATTCCACAAATGAAAATGGAAAATGATGTTTATTAGTTGCCATGTTTAACATCCTAAAGTTGATATAGATCCTCCATTTACCACCTTTCTTTAGTACTATCACAAGTGGGTTGACTCACTTACTATCCATAATGTAATAGATGAAGCCCAACTTGAGGAGTTGTTCAATCTTCTCCTTGATGATATGCTTAAGTTTAGGATTCTACTATAGCTACAACTACCTCTTTTGCTTCATGGAAGGATCTGTATAGATGCAATGCTAGCATATTCTTGGATCAATTCTAGTGAGTTTAGGATATGACCAAGAAAAGGTTATTAGTCACGTGTTGACCACATTCAACAACTTCTCTTTTTGTTCAAGACCAAGGTTGACATTGATTATCACTGGCTTTCCATTATTTACAAAAGCATATTCCATGTTGGCTGGTAGAGTTTTTTACTCTAGGGGCTCTTGTTTAAAGTTCTTAGGGATTTCCAACTATCCTTAATAATTGTCATTAGGTTTATCAAAGAGTTAGCAATAAATATACTCCATCTTGTTCATGCCTTCAATGTAGACATTTATCAGGCTCACAATTGATTCCATGCAAATTGTCAAGCAGCTATTATGATTAATTGTCAACCACTAGATACCATTTTATTTTGTGGCTATTGTGCATAGGCACCTTTGAATTTTAGATAGATCTGCACACTATTTGTATGCTATGATGGATGTACTTGTTATAGACCATAGTTTCTACATAGAGTTGCACCCTATGTCACTATACGTGATGCATGGAATTCTCTTCTTCTCTATCTCCCTGAATGCATTTTCTTTTGAAGTCTCTAAGGAGAGGTCTCCAATTCCTAGGCATGCATCAATGATGCTCAACCAAGCCCTTCCCATGATGATTGAAAAGTTTCCCTTGCAGTTATTAACATGGATCACCAAGAAGTTAGCAAGATAGGACAATCCATAGATAGTGGTCACAATGTCCTTTACCAATCCCAAGGAAATAGTGATGGATTAATCTACCAAATTAAGATGAATGTTGCTCTTCTTGAGTGGAGGTAGGTTCTAAGCTTTGTACATCTCATGATAAATTATATTTACACCAAAACCTAGGTCTAGAAGAGCCTTGAAAGGCTTATTCCCAATGATTTGTAGGTAAATAAGGGGACTCTTAGGATTAAATCTTTTCCTAGAAAGGTGGCTAGTCTTAATCCAATTTGTTATCACATGGGTTAACTTGATGGTATGAACTTTGTGAGGTGTTTTATTTGAAGGAAACTCAAAGGATGTAGATGTAGAGGATGAGGGATAACTAAGGCTATCAACTACATATGTTTATGAGGGCTTTATACAAGTGTTGATTTGGAAGAATGGTCTTTTTCAAAATTTATTTTTTGAACCACTCAATTGAGGAGAAGCTATAAGTTAACAACCCTAGTGGTGTTATGTTGCTATGTCTCTGTTGGAATTTCATCCTACATTGATGGAGCAGGTGGTAATTAAGTTGAGGGTAGATAGATATGTGTAGAAGGATGAGAAGGGTAGTGAGGAAATAGGGATTTTCCTCTTGGAGATTAGGCTCTATAGTATTCAAGAGAGTAGTAATGATGCTAGAATGAAGCATGATTAGAAGAGTCATGTGGAGAAATAAGTTGCTAAACATAGTACCCATATAAATTAGGCTACTAATAAGGGTACTACTATCCTGGTGGTGGTGGCATTCCCATGACTATGGATGCTACAAGTGCTAGAAGTGCTCATAAGGTTGTGGTGGAGCTTCACTCGGATAGTAAGCTTGTTGCTAGTGGAGCTACTTGGGATCACCTTAAGGATAAGGCAACCTTCTAGGTGCTTGTCTTTTATCCAATCTTAGATTTAGAGCATACACCCTAGACTCTTACAGGTATCACATGATAAGGCAACATCCCTTAGGATGTTCATAGTTGTAGATGTCACATCCATCATAATCATTTATCTTGGAATCCATAACATCCTCTACTATAGAAGCCTTGCCCTTACCCCTTTGGTAGGCATGTTCAACTTCCTTCCTTCTACTATGATCATGATCACTACTTTTCTCTTTGGGTTCCTCTGCTATTTTTAGTGTGGTTTGGAAATTTTCATCCAAAGAGTACTACATTTTTTCTACCTTGGATAAAATTTCAAAAATAGACTTCTAAATCAACAAGGTCTTTCATTGCACCACCTCATCAAGTGGTGCCTCCTCCTCATTGTCATAGAACTAGACCTCCCTATTATGGATGGAAGAATCCCAGTTATACTCCTTAGAACTTTTCCTTATTCTCAACTCTCCTTCTTCTTTAGAAACCTATTCTATTAGCCTTTGAATCTAATGGACCCTTAATTTTGAAAGTATCTTTTGGGCATAGGTCCTAAGAGTTCTCTGTGTTTTTTTGTAGAGCCCATTTATGATATGGTAGAGCTACTTCTTTTGAGAATAACCATGGCCAAGAAACTAGTGTAAGAGAGAATAGTACCTACCCATGGCTATGTCCAAGGGTTCATGTGTTCTCTATTTCCAACCTTGGATTTAATTTCTCAAGTTGGATACTTAGGAGTACATTTGATAATTATCATTGAAAAGCTCAAGCATTGTACTCCATTTGCAAATTGATTCTAGCTCCAAGGATCGATACCAACATTCAAATTATTTGATCAAAATCCTTCAGAATAGCTTTAATTTTTGTCATTCTTTCTCCACATTCTATAAGGCATAGGCATCATGAAAGGCTTGAAGATGGTTCTATGGATTTGAGTTGTATCCTACTTTGAACTTGGGGATATTTTTCATATTCAACTACTTGATTCTACTATCTTAGACATGCCTTGTTGGAATTCTCACTACCTTTGCAATGTTTAGCATATTTTGAGTTGTAAGCAAAGGCTCATCATAGTCATAGCCTCTGTGATGACCATGATGCTCATGATGTCCTCTTCTTCTCCTTCTTTACTATTAGTCACCTCCATCATGTTTACATCCTCTATAGATTTGATCAAAACTAGAGGAGGAAGAAGAGGATGGTGAAGGTGAAGAGGAACAAGGAGTAACATCACCATGGTGCCTACCACCCCCTCTTTTATGTTCACAGCCACAATCATCATCATGATGCTTATCCTTGTCCCTTCCATGACTCCCACCTTTGGATACCCCATGATCATGGGACCTATTCTTACTTGAACAAGGATTATTTGTAGTGGATTGTAAATTATGGTTCAAGCCCCCTTCATTGAAACCAAGGGAAGGAGAGTTAGTGAATTGAGAACCCCCAGAGAAGGGATCCTCACTACCTTTTTGGCCTAGCAAGAATAAGGGGTTATTGAACCAGTTCCCCTTTAAAGCTTCATAGAACCTCTCCTATTGCCAATCTCTGTTGCATTGTGCCTCAGTGGGATGGTAATCTCGATAGTCATGGTCCTACATGACATATTTAGCATTGAGCTCTTGGATGCCCAAACTCATAAGAATTTGGTGTAGCATCATAGGAACTGATCAATCAAGCCACAACACAATATTTCTCTCCATGTCCCTCCACTGCAACTATTCATCCTAATGCAGGATGAAGGTGAATTCTAGCACACACTCATCAGGATGAGTATATATCACTCTGCATTGTTAGGGCACTAGCAAATTTGATCATTCATTCCTTTATTAATTGGATGTATGCTCAAACCTTAGCAAAGAATCACCCCTATGAGAAGAAGATATTTTAGATTGAAAGAAGATACTAATGTACTTTTACAATTCTTATTATTATTCTGAATGATTGTGACTTTAAGGTTCATTACAACAACTTTGAATAATTTTTACTAAGTCTTAGATAGTACACATAACAAACTAAAGTCCTTGAAAATGACACCAATGATGAGTAGCAAGTATACCCTATGCCCAACCATACAAATAACTATCATTCACTAAGCAATCTAGTTGAATTCCATAGACTTTAGCTCTCTAAGTATAGTGCATTCTAGGAAGTGAATCTAATCATTGCAATTAATTGCAAATGTATGATTAAGTGTAGCTAAGGCATCTAATTTTTATCATTTTTTCTTTTATGGTCTAATCACCTAAGTGTTAGAAATAAAGTAAATTTAATAGGTAATTAATCTAGTAACTAACTAACACTTAACTAATCCTAACATAGGCATCCATTTTCACTTTCCATACACATCTTGAACATGTTATAGCACCATTAGATTACCAAGAATTAAGCGCTACTAGAGATACCAAGGGTTAAACATATGGTCCAAGTAGTTGTTTGTATGTTTACTATTTAGCCGATATTAATTACCTAGCTAAAATTCATTAAAGTAGATTGCATGAATATTAACTGCATAAAGAAAAGATTAATATATTCCAAGTTCTACAAGGTTTGATTAGAAACGTTTATCTTTATTGTCATTCAAACTATCATCCTCAAGTACATTAGTACAAGAATAAAGATCTGTACACTTCTTCTACTCCTACTATGAGCACTTAGAAAATATTCTAATTCTAGGAAAACCAAACTTCAAGAGCTCCACTAACAACTAATGGAAAGATGGATGAATCATGTGCACAAGTGTTGTATTTATAGGTAGGCATGCATCCTGTGATATCAGATATCTAATAAAATAGCATGAGATTTAATATTAGGGCTTCGATATCAAGGCCTAGCAAAAAATGATTCATCGCTATTCTTATTCCAATGTGTGCTCCTAATGTAGATCTAGTAAGAACAATAGTAGACTTGTAGCTAACGATGCAAAGGATTAGATTGGTGTGTTGAACCAATTCAAAGTAAACTCTTCATGTATTAGGAGGATAACACAAAGGGGATACAATGTGTTAGCAAGGGAAAAGAAACAATGAAAGTAGTTATTCTAAAGAGAAGTAGTGTCTTTGGAAAAGATGTTCTAAAGCATTAATTGTAAGAAAGTTAGCTACACTAAATGAAATAGAGGGTGGAAAATAGTAAAAAAATATCTTAGATCTTGATAAAGCAAAATGATAATCAAAATAATCTAGAAAGGTAAATAGATCCAACTAGAGTCAACCCCTTTATGTTTAGAGATATCCTCCTATTTATAGAGTGAAAATGCCTCATAGATCATGTAGAAATGATGCATTAGTATCCACAAAACCTTTCAGAAGCTTCTAGAATGTTGAAGTAAAAGCTAACATTAGATGTTGAAAGAAGAATGTGAGACATTAAAGAGCTATTGTAGACTTGATAATAAGTGTTGAAAGTTACTCTAACACTAGATATTGAAAAGCTAGTGTGCTACAAAAAAAAATTGACATTGACCACCAAAGTAGGATTAGCACTAGACATTAAAAAGTAAGTTTGATAAAAGACATAAAAATTTGATTTGATATGAAACATTACAAGCTAGAAATTATAATTGATATCAAATTTGATGTTTGATAAAGTCAAATTTAATGGACTATGATATCATAGCACTAGCTACATCATCGTATATGCAATATTATGAGATACATGCCATCCTATAAATACAATACTTTGGTGCATAGATTCACAATAGATTTCATTTCATAGTAGCATAACTCTTACAATTTAGTTTCATAGTTTAGCCTTAAGTACTTAGTAGTGTATGCCCATAGTGTGGTGTTGAGTGATTGTATGAAGTCTTTATTCAAGTGAAGTGTACTTGGACACATTTCATAATTAGAAATAAAGATCAAGATTACTTATCACCATTGTAACATCCACTTTTTCTTTATGTTTACTTAGAATAATATTTACTATTTTTACTTAGATTAACTAATTACTACTTTCCTAGCTAATGTTTACTATTCCATGCTCTTTACTTTCATTGTTGTTAAGTGTTATGGATACAAGTAGTTTCAAGCATTAAGTGTAGCTATCTAGTCACCCAATAGTTTTATTTCTTTGTACAACCAATAGTGGTACACTTGGTAACCAAATATCCATTACCATAGGATAGACTAGATTCATTTACTATTTTACTTATTGATGAGTGGCGAGGTACCCCTACACTCAACCATACGAATATGAGCGTGTATGCGCAATCCGGTCAAACTCCACAGACTAAATGCCTTAATGCCACAAGAAACACTTGGGGTTAATTGTTCGTTGTCTTCCCAGGCTTGCTTGTATGTGTCACATTGTATGGTTAAGCAAGTCTGAGGTATATGATTTTTTTGGTATTTTTCATTTTATCTCCTAAGCTATGAGGATGAAGGGTTGAGAAACTAACTAGCTCTAACTACAGCACTAAGTCCTAGCGTCAGCATCCGTTCCCACTTACC
>MNCI01016412.1:36484-148167 GCA_015680685.1 Gnetum montanum
GTACAAAGCTGCTCGAATAAAGAACCGTTCACTTGGGGGACTCCTACTGCGGGCACATGGAAAATATTCTATCTCTGGGGTGATCAATCCGCCAGAGCTTCGCTACTTTACGCCTAGGATGGGAAATGAGGGGAGTGTCGCCTCTTATTTATAGATATGGCGGAGGACCGCAATATCACGTATGTGATATCATAGGGAAGGACGCGATATCGCGACTTGTGAAATCTGTGTCTCATCATACCCCCATGACTGAATGAAAACTTGTCCTCGAGTTCCTTACAATGATATTAGGTAGGTATGGGATTATTGAGGGAAATGGAACTAATGAAATGACATGTGAACGTTTCATTATTACAAGACTTGACAAGACTGGTATTCATGACAACAAGGGTGAACACCTTATTACAATGACATCAGGCCACATCTGGCAGCTGAGAGAAAAGAGGAGAGAGAATAGAAGAGAAGAAGAGAGAAGAGTCTTGCTACTGCCAATGCCTAGATTGCACCTTCCTTTGTCCATTTGTAAGCGCATTATCAATCTTGCTCCTTGCATAGCTGCTTCAGCGCTGCTCCATTCCAAGTGTTTGCTCCGAATCCAATCTGTTATTGTATGATTGCCATCTGCACACACAACACAATCATATATTAGCAAGGGTAATTGAATCATTAAGTAAATAATACCTTGCTTCAGTCATTGGCTAGGTTTTGGTATGGCTAATATGGATCTGGGAACATGTAGAGGATGACTACCGAAGGTACAGGGGTTAGGAAGAAAAATGAAAAAAATCCGAGGCTTAGGAGAAAAATCGAAAAAGCAAGCCCTGTACCCCCATGACTAATTGTGAACCTCCGGTAGCGTTAGAATGAAGAAAGAAAAGGAGTAAGAAAGATAGGTGGAAAGGGACAACTATGGCATCAGTGAAGTGGATGTCAAAATGGTAATGAACAAAACTAAAATTAATTGCAAAATGTTAAGGAAAAGAATTGTTAGTGGGTCCTCCCCAAAGTAGGCTCATGCCCTTAATGCCCTAACAATACCACATTCAAAGAGTCCATAGGCTCTGGGAATGTCCTTTGGAACAAGAGTTAAAGTCTTAACCGGAAGAATTTACCAAAAAGAAAACAATGCATCAACCAAAATATATACACTAATGATACAACTGGCAATGAGGTGAACAATGGATAGAAGGATCGAAAGAAAAAGAGTGGAATGGAATCCCAAGAACAAGGTGGTGTACTACCCCTTGTTTGTTTTATGGTTAGTGTGACTTGGCGAATCTCATTCCAACTCCGGCTCAAACCAACCACTTCCAGTGACTTCGCATCAGTGCATTTGGTTAAACTATCCACTTGGATAACAAGGATGCATCTTCGAAGAGCCACCACCCTTCCNTTTATTTCATCTAAGGGGTGTGCTTTGAATCCTCACTTTGGTTTGTTGTTTTTTTATATATTTTGTGTTTTTATGCATGGGGACCACACCATGCAAAGACTTCTTATTTTTATTGTCCCACCTTCCGATTATTGGGTAACATCGGAACGGTAAGAAAACTCAAGAAGAAAACAACCAAGCACCCAAGTGAATGGCCAACACAAGAGCATGAAGTTCCTTTGAAGTCACACCCTTTGCAATCCTTGAGTCCTTCCTTATTTTGAGAACTGCCCAGTCATTGGTTCATTAAAGTTCTTATTAGAAAAGGGAACTGTACATTTCCAAGCCAAGGGAAACCATAGACTTGATGGATGGATGGATGAAGTGATCTCATTGCCTGCCATATCAAAAGAGACATACCTTTGTATCAACATTGGAACTTAAGGGTAAAAACCAAACATTAGCAATTAATGAAAAACAGTTCATCCCATTGGCCTGAACACTTATTGGGTGATGAACTTACAGGGTGGATGACACACACACACACACACAAAATAGAAAAGTATAACGATGGTGTAAAATAAAAACAAGAAAAGTTAAAGAAAGTGTAAAACAAAAATGTGTAAAACAAAAACTGAAAAAGAACTGAGGGCCCCATATGATTAGCATAGGTGGCCATCTCCCCCATGACTGAGTTGTAAGGGAGAGATCCAAAATAGTGAGCATCTATTGGAATTTCTGAGAAGTGCCCAACTTCTCCCAATTGATGATCTTACATTCAGGGGTGGAATTTGGCGACTCTCATGTTCCAATGCGTCTATGCCACGGTTGTTGGCA
Source organism: Gnetum montanum (assembly GCA_015680685.1). Lineage (NCBI taxonomy): Eukaryota > Viridiplantae > Streptophyta > Gnetopsida > Gnetales > Gnetaceae > Gnetum > Gnetum montanum. Next base: position 38,694 of record MNCI01016412.1, read on the forward strand.
TGAGTTTCCTCAATCCGTTCCATGCATATTTTTCTGCTCCTACGAGTAACTGTCAACCACGGGGTGTCTACTACTTCTTGTGTGGTTGCTACATACAGGCATCTTTGTTGCAGAGTTTCTTGGGCACACCTATTACATGGAGACATTTCCTTCATGTCATCACCCGATGAATCACTGTATGTGATGCATGGAACTATCCTCTTCTCAATCTTTCCACATATGTTTATCTTAGAGATTTCCAAGGAAAGATTGCGGATCCTAAGGCATGCATCTACTATGCTTAGCCATGCCCTCCCCATTATAATTAGGAAGTTCCCTTCGTTGTTGTTCACTTCGATCACCAGAAAGTCAGCTGGGTAGGACCAACCACACACAGTGGTAATAACATCCTCCACCAATCCGAAGGGAATGGTGATGGACTGGTCTGACAGCTCTAGTTGGATGTTACTATTCTTAAGTTGTGGCAGGGTCCAGGCATGATACATCTTTTGCGAAATTAAGTTGACTCTGGAACCTGAGTCAAGAAGAGCTCGATGTGGTGCATTTCCAGTGATCTGCAAATAAATAAAGGGACTCCCAGGGTCAGTTAGTTTCCTAGGAAGGTGACCTACCTTGATCCAGTCAGTTACGGTATGTGTTAGCATAACCGTATGTGTTACACTCCTTTGGACTAAAGGGTTCTCCGAAGCATTAACGGTTAGAGGCCTATACATGTACCCATTCGCTTGTTGTTGCGAGAGTTTTTCTGGGCTCCTAGTTCTGAAAAAAGGTCTCTTCTTTGTATAGTTGTCACCAAAACTAGTACCCGGTTGGATATTTACATGCTGAATATTTACATCTCTCTCAGCGTTACGTTGCTATGGTTGGGTAGGCAATTCCCCCTGCATTGTTGGAACAGGTTGTATGGGAACTACCAGAGGAAGAGGTGCGGGTGGAGTTAGAGGATGGACAGAATGTGTGATGTCTCCCAGAGGAGAAGGAGTCCTTCTGAAGTACTCTCGTGCTTGGTAGTGACGTTGGGGGGTAGTGTGATCCATAGAGACACCTGGAGATACTGGCTGCTGCACATAATAACCGTAAGGATCAGGTTGTCGATAAGGGTATTGATGTGTTGGTGGTGGCATCCCCCATGACTGTGGGTATTGCCACTGATGATGTTGTCCAATGGGCTATGGAGACGTTCCACTTGGATAATATGTTAAGGGTTGGTGGAACTGCCTTGGGTTACCTTGTGGGTAAGGTAACCTTCAAGGTGTTTGCTGTTGATTAAGTCTTGGATTTAATGCATACACCCCAGACTCCTGCAGATGTGAGATAATTGGGCAACATCCCTTAGGATGGTCATAGTAGCAGACATCACATCCACTATCATTGTCTGAATCAGAATTTACAGCCTCATCAGAGATAGGAATTTTTCCCTTACCCTTGTTATGTGCAGGGTTTAAGTTCCTCTACTTGGTTTTGCCTTTGTTACTACCTTGCTCTACCTTAGACTCTTCTACGATTTTCAAGACTGTTTCTATTCTTGAGTCTAAGGAAACCCACATTTGGTCTACCTTAGCCGATACCTCGGTTGTTAACTTTTGGATCGGCAAGGTTTTCCGGTTCACCAACTCTTCGAGTGGTGACTCATCCTCCTCATCACAGAATTTCACTCCCTTCTTGCGAAGGGAGGGATCGCGGTTGTATTCTTCTACACTTTCTCTCTTCCGTAGCTCACCCTCTTCTTGTGCTACTTGTTCCAACAAACTTTCAACTTCATGGGCTCTTAGTTGGGAAAGTCTCCCTTGGGCGTAAGTCCCAAGAGTTCTTCTTGTTTCATTGCATAGCCCATCCACGATGTGGCGAAGTTAATCCCATTTAGCGTACCCATGGCCCGGGCAATGATGTAGTAGTGTATAGTAATGGGACATGGCATCATCCAAGGGTTCATAAGCACCTTGTTTCCAGCCTTGGATCTGCTTATGCAAGTTGGACACTCTGGAGTATGTTTGATATTTGTTGTTGAACAATTCAAGCATCGTACTCCACCTCTTAATGGTTTCCGGTTCTAAGGACCAGTACTAGCTCTCTGCTTCTTTGATGAGTGTCCTTAGGAACAACTTGAGCTTCTGCCACTCATTATCTATATTTTGCAAGGCACAGGCATCATGGAATGCCTGTAAATGATGTTGAGGATCATTGTTGTATCCCCCTTCAAAACGTGGGATATTATTTATGTCCAAACGCTTGATCCTACTATCTTTTAAGTGCCTTGTGGGGATCTTAACTGCCTCTCTAATGTCTAGCATGCTTCGGGTTGCGAGTAGGGGTTTGTCATGATCATCTCTTTCATGACGTCTATGATGTCTTCATGGTGGTTCCCTACTTTCCCTACATCCTTGCCCTTGTCCTCGCTCCTCTCGACCTTCTTGTCGAGGTATTTCATCTTTCTTTTTACTTTTACCCTCTCCGCTATGCTCACGATGGTTGCACCCAGATGTGGAAGAAGAGTGTGAATGGTGAGGTGAAGGAGAAGAGGAAGGGGATCCATCACCATGGCAATGTTTCTTACCTTCTCTTTGGCTGCTTTGGCCCCGATCGTTGTAACGATCTAAGTGTCTGTCCTTAGTGTGAGTGGTTGTTCCTACCGTGAACAGTTGGTGCTCACAGGGATCAGAGCCTGTAGCATGTACAGTTGATCGAAGGCCCTGATGCCTAACCTCTTCACCAGAGTGAGGAGGAGGAACATCGTTTTCTAAGAGACCCATTGTGGGGGGTTCCTCGTCTCCTATTTCACTAAGTACATGGGGGACCTTGCCCTTCAACAATGAATGTTGGCTCTCCTACCTTTCATCTCTCATACGTTGCAAAGCGGTGGGATGATAGTCCCTTATATGATATCTTTCAACAATGTATTCAGCGAATAAGTCCTGCATGCCAATCTATGCCAATCCACGGAAAAGCATGTTTGGAACAGATCGATCTGGTAGTAAAACTATATTACCAAACAAATCTCTCCAGCACAACTGTTCATCCTGATGTACAGTAAAAGTGTAATCAGGGATATACTCATCGGGATGAGTATAAGTTATCATATACTGTTTAGGACATGGCTGGTCTCGGTTATGCGTGTGATGCTGACTGTCTCCTGTGTTGTCCTTAGGTGAGTTGATTTCATGAGAAGAAGCCATTCTTATGGTGTGTTGTTTACCGTTAAGTAATTTTTTGTTGATTAACCCGAAGGTTCATTGAGGCTCACAACGATGTGAGTGATATCCCTTATGTTCAATTGGCGTAAAAACACTTAGTCCCCAGCAATGGCGCCAATGATGACTGGCGAGGTACCCCTACACTCAACCATACGAATATGAGCATGTACACGTGATCCAGTCGAACTCCGCAGACTAAATGCCTTAACGCCACAAGAAACACTTGGGGTTAATCATTCATTGTCTTCCCAGGCTTGCTTGTATGTGTCACGGTGTATGGTTAAGCAAGTCTGAGGTATATGATTTTTTTGGTATTTTTCGGTTTATCTCCTAAGCTATGAGGATGAAGGGTTGAGAAACTAACTAGCTCTAACTACAGCACTAAGTTCTAGCATCAGCATCCGTTCCCACTTACCGTACACACCCTGAACTGTGCAANTTTGCGATGAGTAGCCGATTCCTTGGCTAGTTGTACACGTTCGTCAACGCTCGTCACCAAATCGTACTCATGCCGTGTCACTTGGAAAGTAGTAAATAACATTAATTAAACCTATCCATGCACTGCAAGGTTTATCCACAAAGCTCGTCTTTATTGCCGTACACAACTTGAGTTCAAGTACAATGCTGCTCGAATAAAGAACCGTTCACTTGGGGGACTCCTACTGCGGGCACATGGAAAATATTCTATCTCTGGGGTGATCAATCCACCAGAGCTTTGCTACTTTACACCTAGGATGTGAAATGAGGGAAAAGCCACCTCTTATTTATAGATATGGCGGCGGACCATGATATCGCAGGGAAGGACGCGATATCGCGTACGCGATATAGCAGGGGATGCGATATTGCATCGGCCGCGATATCGCGTATGTGATATCATGGCTTGTGCAATCTGCGTCTCATCAGTTATACTTAGAGTAGAAACTACTTTTACTTTACCATGTATGCTAGAAGCTATATGGCCAAACAACATCAACATATCATATACCTCATTGTGAGTTAAACCATAGATGTCAACTTCAGTAGCTCCACATGGGAAGACAATAGTCTCAAGCTTAAACCAGTTACTAGCATAATCATATTACTTCATCCATATATTATGATCTGGTCACACATGAAATCCCCATGAATTGTATGGTTGGGTGTTGGATTACTCCATCACTCATCATTGGCACCATTTTTGTGGACTTGTTAATGTATGCTGAGTAATTGATTTCACAAAGTTCATTGTATCAAAATTTAAAGTTAAAATTCATAACCTAAAAAATTAAGCACACTTAACCAAACATCTTAAACCACAACATGGCTTAAAACAAGGATACATCATCAGCTACCAAGGAGACTTAAAGAGGTAATGATAGAATCAATGATGAAGAGGAATGAGGGCTGCCAATGTAAACAAGAATCACATATGCTTGTACTAATCCTTATCATCTAGATTTCACTTTCATCTTTCATTAGGATAATTAAATTATGTGGAGAGACATACAAGGTAACATAGTCATACCTCTATAATTTGTAGCACTTAGCATGCTTCAAACTACCTTAACTGAAATGAATTTAACCCAAATCTAGGAAGGGTACCATGTGACTAAACACATGACAAGGCCCTATGAACCCATAAAGAAACTTATGAGAAGATATGCTATCATGGAAATCCAACATGTACACAACAAAGAAAAGTAGGTTAACATTATCATTATCATAGAAGAGCTTGATGTTGATGCATTGATTGTAGAACAACCCCACCAAAATCATGAAGATAGCCTTAAAAAACACCTATCATTAGACTTGAAGAACCTGTCAAAGTTCAACTACATTTTACCCTTGTAGAGACACCTAAGAGGGAGGCAACTAATTGAAAGTACAAGTAGGACTTAGGGCTAAGAGTTTCTACTAGGTCATACAGAGAAGAATATAGGAGTCATGAAAGGAGGACAAGCTAACATCATTCTCCTATTGTCTCATCTACATCATCATGATCATCGATGGACTATTATAGAAGGAGACAAAGGTACAAAGATCATGACAGGGAATAAAGGAGACCTCATGATCATTATTCAAGACACTTTGATAGGAAATATGAAGAATATGAACATAGAAGACAATGAGACTGAAGAGAGGATCAAGAAAGGTATGGGTATAGAAGGGGACATCACTACAATAGAACACATGAACCCAATCATGATGATGAACCCTTGATGGCAATCCAAATCATGATTAACATCTAGGAAGCTATTTACATTTTAACTAGGCATTTGAGGGATAACCATATTAAATGGCTTGATAGAAATAACAAGCCAAGATTTGAGGGTGGTTATAATGCTAATCCACAATACCACCTCCAAGTATTCCATGATACTTGTGTCCTACAAAACATTAAAACTGATTGGAAGAACTTGAAGTTATTCCTACAAATACTTGTAAAAAAGGTAGAGAGCTAGTAAAAATCACTCAGACTTAAATTAATCAAAATATGGAGTACCATGCTAGAGATATTCAATGACAAGTATCAAACTTACTCATAGGTGTCTAATTTAAGGAAACAAATCCAAGGATGGAAGCAAGGGACTCATGCAATCTTTGATGTAGCAATGGGTAGATACTACTCACTACTACATAGATGCCTGGGCCATGGATTCTCACAATAGGAACCATTAAGGTACATTGTAGATGGGTTATGGAATAAAACTAGAGAGATGCTTCTAGCTTATGCCCAAGAAAGATTATCTGAGATGACTACCCATCGAATCTAGAGACTAATTGACCAAGCGGTGAAGAAAGAAGGTGAGCTAAGAAAGAGAAAATTAGCTAAACAATATAACATAGATCCATCCATTAGGAACCAAATGCACAAGTTTGTGACACTCAAGAAGAAGAAACCTTGGTATAGGAAATTCAAAAGAAGACTCTACCAATTCAGAAAACTATAACTAATATTGTAGCAAAGGTATAAAAAATATGGGACTCAATAGATGAAAAATTTATAGCACCATTAAAGATTGTGGAGGAGAGAATATGGAAAGCCTTTAAAAAAGACAAGGATAGGAAAAAGAAGAAAGATTTTGGATGAAAAGGAAAAGTGGATTTTGTGGCTATGTGTTCAAACACCAACTCCATCAATGAGGAAAGATTTGTTGTATGTCAATATGAACATCCCAAGGGAAGTTTTCCAATAATGGCAAATTTATAGGAAACAAGGGCATATGCACTTAATCTTAAATTTGTTAAGAAACAAATGCCTAGAAGATTACCTTATTCTCAAGGTAACTACAAGAAAAACTTCTAACCAACATACTATCCCAGTGAAGCTTTTCCATAGCCACAAGAGTAGTACTACCAGTAGTGGCAACAACCCAGGTAATGTGCCATGCCACCACATCACCAATAGTATCCATATAGGTAGCTAGATCCATATGGATATTTTGTACAATGTCCAATCTCCCCTGGTAATGCTATTGTCCAAACTCCACAATAGTACCTGACTAAGTACGACAAACCAGCATCACCAAGAATAAATCCAAACTCATGAATGCATCCATCAACAACTGGTTCAAACCAATACCTAAACCCTTTACCACTAGTGCCACCTCCTATCATGCAAAGGGAACTATCATCACAACTACAATAGAAGAGTGCAACAAGGGCAATTAGTACACAAGAGGAGGTGATCACATATGAATCACAACTTAGGAAACAATCATTCTTCTGAACTCATGAATGCATCCATCAACAACTGGTTCAAACCAATACCTAAACCCTTTACCACTAGTGCCACCTCCTATCATGCAAAGGTAACTATCATCACAACTACAACAGAAGAGTGAAACAAGGGTAATTAGTACACAAGAGAAGGTGATCACATATGAATCACAACTTAGGAAACAATCATTATTCTAAACAAGTCCTAAAAAGATTCAACAAATGGAAAACCAATCTACTTCCACCTCATCCACATTCGATCCTCCTCAACACAACAAGCTCCTATCTTCATCAAATCCAAATGTTACAACTACCATGCTTACTTAGATAATCAACCATTAAATTAAGGAAATAGCCCTTCCAAAAAAGTGAACTAATCCAAGAAACCCTTTAGTTTATCTCCAAATATTAAGGTAGAAACCATGTAAATGTCTACTTGATTCCAGGTCAAGAGTGAACTTGATCTCATAAGACATGTGTCAGGCCTAGAATCTACCACCACTAAAGAAGAGTAACATTAGGTTAGAGCTTGTAAACTAGTTAATCATAGTTCCACTAGGATAGGTGAACAATGTGATTACAACCATTAGTGGCTAGTCTTACCAAATGGATTTTCTAATCATTCATGTGGGGAAACATAAGTGAGAATTTCCAATTATTATGAGAAGAGCTTGGCTTAGCACTATTGATGCTAAGCTTGAAATTCATGACTTGTCCTTAGAGATTTCAAAGGAAGACGATGTCAGTATTATACAAAGATGGAGAGTTTCATGTATCACATACAACAATAATGGGTGAAATTGCATGCAAAGAATATGGGCTATCAGATGAGAGGATTCCAAAGCATGCAACAAATATGTAGAAAAAACATGTGTGTATGCAGGAGTGCCATAGTAGGAAGGCACCCAATTTCTAATCAAAAATGAAAGGATTGAATCAAAAAGATACCTAGAACCAAAAGCACAAATTGCTAGTCCCTACATTGAAGAAACTAATAAGTTAGAATAATCAAGAAAAAGAAACTCTTATCCAAAAATTAATTAAGAGGAAGAGATAGACTGGGGACACTTAGAGATTCAAAACACCATGGAATTAGAACCGTTGAAACTAAAAGCCCTACTAGAAACATTGAAATATGCATTTTTAAATAATAAGAAGTTGGTAATAATCAATGCTAATTTAAAAGAAGAATTGAAGAGGAAGTTGTCGAAAGTGATTAATAGATGGCCTACTACATTTTTGTGGTCTTATGATGAGATCACAAGAATTGATCTAAGAATTTATCAACCTTGACCCTACAATCAAACCACAATGCCAACCCCAATGAGGGCTCAATCTAAAATTAAAAGAAGTAGTCAAGCAAGAGTTGAAGAAATTGTTGAAGGCAAGATTCATCTATCCTATTGTAAATAGTGAATGGATTATTCATTTAGTGATTATTCTAAAGAAGGGGGCAAATTAAATGTCTACATACACTTCTAGATGTTAAATTCTACTACATTCAAGGATCACTTCCCTATGAAATTTGTTGATCAAGTCTTGGACACCATTGTAGGACATGAATATTAAATTTTTATATACAGATATAGTGGATACAATTAGATACATAGCACACCTAAAGACCAAGAGAAAACAATTTTCACCAATCCATGAGGAACATTTACCTACAAGTAGATGCCCTTCTATCTTTGAAATGTGCTATCCACCTTCCAGAGACTTATGCTTAGCATCTTCCAAAAGTAGATAGAAAATGATGTAGAAGCATTTATGGATGATTTGTCAACATATGGTCTAGATTTCAATCACTCACTTGATTGGTTAGAGTAGGTACTAAAGAGGTGTGTTAAAACTAATCTCAAGCTCAACTAGTAGAAACGCCACCTCATGGTCTAGGATAGTCAAGTGTTGGAACATAAAATCTCCAAAAAATATATCGTGGTAGACCTTGAAAAGATTAGAGTCATACATAATATCACTCAAAGGCCATGGTTAGTGAAATATGTAAAATCATTCTTAGGTCACATGGGATATTATAGAAGATTCATAGAAATTTTTTCAAACATAGCAAAATTACTCATGGAACTCATGAACAAGGATGCATCCTTCAACTGGATTAAGTAATATGATTCAAAGCCATAAAACAAAAAATAGTGGAGACACTAATCCTTCAATTTCTAGATTGGTCAAGACCTTTTCACATCATGATTGATGCTTCCAACTATGCACTTGGTGTATTACTGACACAATTAGATGATCAAAAGAGACCTTATTATATACACTATGCTAGTAGAAGCATCACTAGAGCACAATTAAACTACACCACAACAAAAAAGGAGCTAATGGTTGTGGTGTATGTGATTGATAAGTTTAAATATTATGTGCTCAGGTATTAGATTTATGTCCATACCAATCATAGTTTTATCTAATTTCTCATGAACAAACCATTTGTTAGTCCCAAAGTGATAATATGACTTGTTATCCAAAAAGAATTCAACATCACAATGATTGACAAGAGGGGAATGGAAAATATGGTAGTTGATCATCTATCAAGGTTAAAATGGGATTCTAAAGATTAAGCATAACCTTTATCAGACTGATTTCTGAATGAAGATCTTTTTATCAAAATAGTACATGCTATAAGTGCAATAAGAAAGTTATGGACTATAGAATATCTAACTTATCTAATAACACAACAACTTCCTACTAAATCAACTAGAAAGTAGCAAGAACAATTCCTTTATAGAGTAAAAATAGATATGGAAATTAATGAAAATATTTACAAGATCTATGTAGATGGGTTCATCAGATGGTGTGTGCCAAAATGTGATCAACAAAGAGTTTTACAGGATGACAATGAAGGCCCATGTGGTGGACACTATGCAAGGTGTAGAACAGCACTCAAGCTAATGATGGAAAGTTACTTTTGGCCTACCTTATTTAGAGATGCCCATACTTTTGCACAATTTTATGAGTGATGCAAAAGAGATTGAGGAGTTATGGCTAGGTATGAAGGGTCACAAAACTAGATATAGCCACTTGAACCTTTTGACATATGGATAATTGACTTCATGAGATCCATAACACTGATGTCGAATGGAAAAGGGTACATAATTATGACTATGGATTACTATGTGAAGTGGGTAGATGCAATAGTAGTAAAAGACTATATAACAAAGACAACTAACCAAGTTTTCCAACAACATGTGGTGAATAAATTGGAGTACCAAGAATTCTCATATTAGACAATGGGACTCACTTCACTAGTGCTATATTCAAAAAGCTCATGCAACAACTTCGAGTGAACCATAAGCTAATAACACCATATCATCCCTAATACAATGGTCAAGCCAAAGTTACTAACCAAGAAATTACTAGGATACTTACTAGGATGATTAGTAGATTTGGAAAGGACTAGAGCACTAAATTGAATGATGTTCTATGAGCCTAAAGGACATCTTGGAAACTACCTATAGGGTACTCACCATATGAGTTAGTTTACAACAAGTTGCTAATGCTTCGAATCTAGGCAGAGCTTCACACCCTAGCTACTATTGATGAACTTGACCTTGACTTGAGCTTAGCCCCAATGAGAACACTTCATGAATCTAAACCTCTTAGATGAGAATAGGCTTAAAGAACTCATGAGTAACAAAGTTCATAAAAATTGCTTCAAACTTAGCCAAAATACACAGATAAGACAAGTAACTATACAACCAGGTGATAAGGTCCTTTACTATAATCCTAATCATCTACACCAAAAAACCAAATTCTAGACACTTTGAGAGGGAACATACATTGTTCAAGTTATTTATCCATGTAGTGCCTTACATATCTACCATCCATCTAGTCCACATAAGCTTATTCTTGTCAATATCCAACAACTAAAATTATATTATGAATATTCCAAGGAGCCTATCGAATCTATTGAACTGTCTTCTACATGTTCTATCTTTTGTTTAACTGATCCTAATGATAGTCATGGGGGTGTTAATCTAGAACCATAGGTACTTTATTGAATTTTTCATTTTCTTTCCATTTTTTTCACATTCCTTGATATTTTATCTTTATTTTATACTTTTCATTTTTAAAATTTTTGGTATTCTTTTACATTTTTCAATTCTTTAATGATTTTTCATTCTTTAACATTTTTTATTCTTTACATCTTTTTCCAATTTTTACTATCTTTTTCATACTTTTTTTTCATGAACTTTGTAAATAATTTTGATTGCTAATAAAACACATTCAGAAGAAGAAAGATGTAGTCTAATAAGGTGAAGATTTATCTATGTTATCAAGTCATAAGGGACTGATTATTTGAAGAGTGAGAGTACAAAATTCATCCATTCATTCCACTAATAATAGGTTCTTACCATGGCCATAATGATATTCTTCTCATCATACAGCTAAGAATAAACTTGTGATCATTATGCCTAGATCTAAAAGTCAAGAACTAAGTGAAAATGTAAAGGGTGTGACATCAAGGGGATTTGTAAACTCTCTTGGATTACTTCTATTAGTTTTATCCTATTACTTAGATTATATTGTATCCTTGTAGATCTAATGAAAAATGGATGTAAGAGTAAAATAAGTGCTACCTTACAATTTCATCAAAAAGATGTGTTATCCATGCCTAAAGGTAGTTCTCTAGTAAGGTTGACATAGATAAAAATAAAACTCATTTACAAAATAAATTTCTAGGGGACCCACTAGACAAACATGTTACCCATGCCTAAAAGTAGATAGCTTCTCAGGAATTTCAAAAAAATAAAAAAAGTTCAATGAATAAACTTCTCCCTTGGACAATACGCCAAGTGACAATACTCCTTGCAACAATGGTAGCATTATAGTCATAATTTCAAGAGATGAGATAATGCAATGTCATTGACATGTGGTCTAAACTTGGTTTGAATCTTGGATAGAAAGGCTAATGATTACTTTAATCATTAATAAAATACAATAGTTTATTATGCCTATGGTAGAATACCTCACGTCCCAATTTTTGCAATTCCTTCTAAGCCCATCTTCTGTCATTATTTGAATAATCATAACTTGTGGTTTTATGTAACATAGTGTAATTTTTCCAATTTGGTGGTACTAACATGTGTGTTTTTCTATATAGGTATGCATTACATTCAACTCCTTAAGTACTTAAGAACACTTTTAGGCATGGTTATATAAGGGCATTAAGGGCTGAAGCCTACTTTGGGAAGGACCCACTTATATGATTGTTCTATCTTATACCTGCCAACTGATTCTACATTATCTTAAGCCTTCCAACACCAATAAATGTGAACATCAACTTCCCTTATCATTCAAAAACATTTTTTCATGCAACATGAATTCATTACCCCTCTTGTCCATCTTATCAACAATCCATGAACTTTCCTAGCCTAAGATTCCTTCTTTAAAAACTTTCCAAGTCAAAGTTTTAAAAAATATGGATAATGCATGATCTAAGATTATCTAAACATGTCCTGCATATTCCAAACATTCAAATTGATCAATTTTTTATCATTAAAAATAATCAAAAAATGTGAAATTTTTGCCTCTCTAATATCGAAGCCCACAAACCTTATATATATGTTGGGGCTTAGCTAAATTTCATCATTTTTCACATTTGGGCCAAGGGAATTTTTACCATTTTTCTTCTACAATCTAAGCTCTAACTATTCAACTTACAATCCTCATAACTCCACACTCGTAGCTCTGACTTTCATGATTCTTGAACCTAGTTGATCATGGAGTTCTCAACCTAGTTGTGGGGGTGTGCTTAGTGGGATATAATAAAAATTGGAATTAGAATTTGCTAACTCCTGGAAGGTATTATAAGGTTAAGTATAATGGAAAGATGGAAAATTTTTCACAAAAATCAATCACATTAGCACCAGAAACACTTATATAATCCTCTTAATAAACCATACCAACCATTATGAGCCATAAACAAGAACAAAATGGACAATTTTGAAGGTCTACAGTTATTGTAAACTAAAAATTTGATTTAATTAAAGGTATGAGAAAGGAAATGAGTTATTAAAGATCAAGGAAATCAAAAGAAAACATTTTAATACTTCCTAAATCCTTGATGATTACAAATGGCCCCAAAAATAGAAGCAATATGAGGACCTTTATAGTTGGCAAGAGGCCAAGGAAGAGGCCAAACAAGAGGATAAGAGCCACAAGAAAAACATGTAGAGCAAGAGGCTTAATTTTTCAACATTTATTAGGAAACTCTTGCTATAGGAAATTCAACCCAGGAGTAGGCAAAAAAACCAAAAAAAAATCACAAGTATAAGAACAACACCTCACGTTCTCACTAGAATGCCTCTAGATCATCTAATAAAGAATACTCCTAATTATTGTAATCATAGAAATGAACTTTGGTCCATTAGTAGAGTTTGTTCCAGAGGTAGTAAGGACACAACTCCAAGCATCACCGCTATGGCCTATCCTTTCTAATAGTGGCAAATAATATTTAGGGGAGACCTACTAATTTTGGGAAAATAAAAAAGAAGATGCTATGGTCAACATTGAAGGCATCTTCATTTCATATTCAATAAAGGTGATAGCTGATGCTTTAAATGTGTAAAATGAAGAAACAAGATTAGCACTTCTATCCACTAGATTAGACATAGAAACTAGAAAACTATGGCTAAAAAGGGCATATGGTAAAGAAGATAAGGAGTATAATGAGTTAACTCTAGAGGAAATAATTTATTTCAAAATTGGCACATACCACCTATTTTCCAAAAAGAGATTAAATAGATTATCCACCTATGTGGCCAAAGGTAGTACAATTCTAATGGGAAAATATAATGCAAATCTTGCACAGCTCTATTATATGGAGATTTAAAGGTGTTTTGAAGAAAAGAAGGTAGGGAACCTTACACTTCCAATTCCTTGCCTAATTAGGACACTATGGAAACATGCTAAAATCTTAGGGTACACCAATGATGCCCTCAGGAAGGCTTAAAATGCCTCATATGTTGAAATGCTCAAGCCAACACCACCTAAGAAAGATCAGGTGGAAGAACAAATAAACACTAGGGAAACCAAACAAAACACTAAATAACAACAAGTGGGATCTATTGATCAATAGAAAAAGTAAGAACAACAACAAGAACAGCAGTAGCAACAAGTTCCACCACCTTCACTGTAGGATTATAGGCTATACATGAGTCATCTGTAATATATTGTAAAGACCATCAGTTGGGGAACACGTAAGGAGACCAATCTCTACAAAGTTATTGATAGTGCCATATAGCCCACAATTTCCAAAGATCCTACAAGTGGATAAAGATCATTGCAATTAGGAGGAGAGGCCTAATGATCACAAAAATCTTTTGGGAATGTTGTATTATTTCAAATGTTATTTGAAATAGGAGAAGGAGCCATAGTTGTAGATATGTAGCACTAGGATGTAGCAGGAGCAACAAAAGTGATCATGGATCATATTAAGAAATCCTTTAAGGTACCTATTGTGCCACCGACAAATCTAACTAGAGCCAAAGATGCTCAAATGTTAACTAGAACCTCAATGACTCCTATAGATCATGCAGATGTGCTAGCTCACTACTACAAATTGGGCAAGTAGTGACAACTCTTTTTGACATCCCAAGTGATGTCACTATAGTGTAGTTAGAACTAATCACAAGCAAGGGTAAGATGATCATGGTAGAGACTAGGGTGAAGCATGCAAAAGCAAAAATCCTTAAATTACAAGAAGAGCTCTCCACCCTAAGGGTAGAACGTAAAGATCCTACTCAATTTATAGCACCTAATTAGCTAGAGAAATTTAGAACAAAGCAAATCAGCCACCTGATAGAGCAAAACAAGTAGATGGAAAACAAGAAGGAGAAAGTGGTGTGGAATGCCTCAATAGTAGAAGCATAGCTGTACACACATGCTAAGGCACACATTGCAATAGAAGTAGAAAACAAACAACTCGCTGCATATAACACTAGGTTGACCAACATCAAAAGGTAGAAGAACATCTTGGAGGATAGCAACCATCAGTTGAGAGAACAACTAACGAGGGTTAACCAAGATATGAGCCACTAAGCAAGAGAAAATAGGAACCTCTAAATGAAGGAGATACATGCAATAAAACAAAAATTATCTATTGAGATTAGTGCATGGAAAAATGAAGCAAAGAAACATGAAAGACTCAAGAAATACTTCTTGGACTAGGTGGGCATGTATAAGCAAATCAATGAGAAGAAGATCTAGATGGCAAATGCCAGAACCAATTCCATATCAACATAGAATCCATATTGGCAACCCATCTTGGATAGTTATGTTCATGTCCATCAAGCATAATTCAAAAACAAATACTTGCAAATAGAAGATCTGAAAGAATACATGGGATTAGCTAACCTCTATTATGCTAACTTGGCCATGTTGACAGCAGGTAGGCCCAGAAATGAGCTTAAACACCAAGTAGCAGCCATATATGCACTGTACAAAAATGAGTTTTCATATCCAAAAGATGCTTTGCATAAACTTTAGGTGGAAAAATCTAAATTATAAGTAGTCAAGGTCAGCTCCCAAGGGTAAAAGGATGTTGCAACAAACCTTGCCAAGAGACTATCTGATTATTATGAGTTATAAGCCGAGGCCAAGAGACTATCAAAGCTTTGATATCATAGCACTAACTACATCATCATATATGCGATACAGTGGGATGCATGGCAGCCTATAAATATAGCACTTAGGCACATAGATTCATAATAGATTTCATTCCATCGTAGTGTAACTCTTGTAGTTTATTTGCATGATTTTAGTCTTAAGTGCTTAGCACTACATGCCCTTAGTATGGTGTTGAGTGATTGAATGGTGTCTTTATTCAAGTGAAGTGTACTTGGACACATTTCATGATCAACAATAAAGATTGAGATTACTTATCACCATTGTAGCATCTACTTAGTTTTCTTTCTATTTACTTAGAATAATGTTTACTATTTTCACTTAGATTAACTAATTACTACTATCCTAGTGTTGTCATATTAAACCATTCCATGGAACAACAATTGAAGCTAATGCAATTTAAAATAAATGAGATTGATGAGATTGATGCATTTGAGAAGTTAGATGAAAGGCTCTTAATTGGTTTATGGGTACAGGATGTTGTTGTAGAAATGACCCAATCTTCTGCTAGCAAAATTATTGAGAATGGTATAGGGTTCAAAATCAAAAGAAAGAATAAAACTGCAACAACACAAATTAAGAAAAAGCATGGATGTAGTCTTAAGAAGGCTTATGCAAGTATTGAATTAAAAAAAGAAAGGAAGGGTAGGGAACTTCTTCAAGTAAGTAGTTTTGCAATTTTAAATGATTCTGAGAGTAATAAATTTGAAAAATTCAATCCACAATTTATAAAGAAGAGATTGAAAAAGGATAAAGGTGTTTCTTAAAAATAAGTTCACTTTCTAAGTTAAATTCTTCTAGATCTAAAAGTATTCAAATAATAAAAATATGTCTTTTTCAACTGATAAAACTTTCAATAATTTTGGCTGTTATCAAATAGTTAGATTGAAAGAAGAAAAAGATAATATAGACACAAATATTAGAAGCTTCCATAACAATAGTGGTAGATAAAATGGATAAATTTAATGAACATATCTCTCATTTCCAAAATGATGATTATTTATTGTCAGAAAGGATTGATAATAAAGATAAAGGTTGTGAATGTGCATCTAAATTAGAAGATAGGAAGATTGGAGTAAGCAATAAAAAAGATATCAAAATACAGCCTGCTTAATTTTAGTATCCTAAAAACTAAGTTACAGAAGATAATTGTTTCTGCTGTAGAATTTGCAAAATTCGTAATCTACATGTTCAGACATTAAGCCAAACATATTGTCCTATTCCTAGTTTGGATCCTTTGAAGTCCAAAAGCCATTTTTGTTGCTACTTGGTGGCATCTAGATCCTCCAATGATGCTATCATTTGAGGGTATCATCGCTGATAGTGAGACTATCGAGTTTGGTGGCATCCTTAACATCATTGGTATGTGTTCTGTCATGTTGTAGAGGCTCTTCCTGCCATGTTTGCATCTATGCTAGCATTGTCATCATCACCATTGAATGTTTGTGCTAGAAAATGATGAAGAAATCAAGCTACAATAGGATTATAGGGTAGATTATAGAGGGTTTGAAAACATAGTAGCACCTAACACTAGCAAATCTAGTACATGAATGACTCATTACGGTTATGGCCGCTTTGATGCCTTCATCACCACATCAGCATCACTGATATCTCCCACCTTTTTCTCCATCCACAACATCTGCAACAAAGATAGAGTGTTCCTAGAACACCAACACCATAACAACATGACTTATGGCATCATTAGCACCTTTCAACTCAAGGTTTATTATGGGTGATTTAAGGAACACATGCCTTATAAAGTGGACACCTATCTACACACTACCTAATTCGATGTCATAAATAATTGGATTTGAATCAAATTTTTATAAACCTTTCTATACAAAGATAACTATGAACAATGACCAATAGAGACAAAAGAAAAAAAATAAAGAAAAATATAAAGGAAATAACAATAATAAATATATGATTTAAGAAGAAGGTATTTTTCTAGATAATTATCTTACATCCTATGTGAACTGGACAGTTGGTAATAATAACTTGTATTCCTATAGTAGGTAACTTCCTATAGAAGTTATAACTTCTTAAGGAAGTTATAAATTAATGTCCTAGATATTTGTAATCTGCCTTAACTTTTCATGATAATTGTAACCACCCTAAAGTTACTATAAAAGGGGATTATAGGATAGATTTCAAAAGGAGGGAGGCTTTTGAAGAAGAAGAAACCTGAAGATTACGTGTAAGATGGTTTTCTAAAGACATTGTTTTAGCCACTTTGTTTTAGTCCTATGAGTTCATCCTTTTCTATTTTATTTTGTCTCTTAGCTAGTGGTTTAGGTAGTATCATACTTGGCATTTAAATTTGAGATTTTGAGGATACTTTTATAATTCTTTGTTGCATGATAGTAGATTTCTATTAAGATTTTTCATAGAAGAGCTCATGTTGGAAAGCTTCAAGAGCAATTTAATAGAAAATTTTATTATTATGCAATTTTTAAGGCTATTATTAGGATTTTCATAAGAGAGCCTCTACTATAGACAAGCCAGTTGAGCAATTCAATAGTCTAGAGGGTTCAAAAAATATTTGGTATTTTGATAGGACTAAAATAGCTTTTTGACTTTTAAAAGTATATTCCCTTGGTATTTCAATTAGAAATTGTCAAATCTTTGAAAGCTCTATTGTATGCAATCGTTGATAACTATTATCTAGCCAAAATAGAGACTCGTATGTGGTGGTTTACGCAGCAATTTTTGGTAATATAGTAGGATTATTTTTAAGAAATGGCTTGTTTGAGCCTATAAAATTTGAACAATTCATAGATATTGAATTAGGGATAACTTTATTGTGAATTGTTTCCTCATATCATTTTACCTTGCTTAAATATTTGTGATTTTTACACAAATATTCTTTCTTTTCTTTCTCTTTCGATTGAATGTTACTCTATTTCTAATTTTCTTGTAGAATTTTCTCTCTCTGGGGAAAACTAGGAGTAAAATGGTTGAGTTGTGCCCAAATGGTTTTAGCAAAATTTTATTTATTACAAGTAGGTATTATAAGAACCATATAGAGTAAGTTGTTGAACAAAATCGGAATCTCTAATAACTCATAGTATTTTATGAAGTTGGCTAAATCTTGTTTATAATAGCTGATTACATTTTTATATGCAACCCAACTATTTCAAAATTCACAATAGCAAATACATACTCACATTTAACTACTAAGTCTATTTGGAGGTATTTGGGCCTTGGTGTTGCTAGTGACTAGCAAACACCTAAATCTTATTTGAGGCACTCATTGGTGGTCACGTCTAAATAGTTGCCAATAGTTATTTTGGCACTAGAAGGAGGGCTTGAAAATTTATCCTCTATGTTTAGAAGTTTGATAGTCGTAGCATACCAACAATTATTTGTTACTATAAAGGCTTAAGAAAATAGATTCTATTTCTAGTTCATGACTAACAAGATTAATAGTTTTGAAGGTTTCAAAGATTCAAAAGAAGCTCTTGATTATAAGACTAATTCTTCATCAAAAGAAGAACAAAAGAGATTTTTTGAGTTTGAAACAAGTAGTGGATTAAAGACTAAAAGGTTGAGAAGATCTCCCCTTCTATCTAGTTTCTTAGTTTATAAGAGAAGATCTAAGAAGTATAAGAGTTCAAAAATCCAAAGGAATAAGATGGAAAATCCTTAGCAAAGAGTCACATCATTAGGATTTCAAAACTACAATGATATTCCTAAGGTAGTTTGTAAATATTTACTTGAACCTTTTATTCTTGGAAAGACTTACTTAGCTGAAGAGTATACTCACATGTTTGAGTTAGCTTTAGCTCATGCAAATGTTCAACACCAAGATCAAGACTATAGATTATTTGTAGCAAATCTAAAGAATGTGGCTCAAATTTGGTACTCAAACTTGCCAAGCAATAGTATCACAAGTTGGAATGATATGAAAAGTATTTTCGTAGCCTAATTTGGTAATCAATTAGATCAACAACAACTTTATTGTGGGCTAATACAAGATAAGCAAGAAGTCAAAGAATCAATTAGAGATTTTAACATTAAATTTCAATGAATTTGTGGGCTTTTTCAAAGACAATATAAACCATCAAATGAAATGCTTAGAGAAACTTATGTTAAGGTTGTCAACCCCGAAATTTTAATTTGGTTAAGAAGAACTTCATACTTAACTACACTAAATGACTACTTTAGTTAAGCTATACATTTAGAAAAACAGTTAAGCTTAAATCAAGAAGAGATTACTATAACTCAAAAAAGAGAAAAAAAAGTTATGATTCCTATGCAAGATTTTTCTCAATTTAAAGCTATACTAGGTCCATCTCATACTAGGATAGAGCAAGAACCTAAAGGAAGAGAATCTAAAAATGGACAATTAATGTGAGATATGTCCAACAAAATAGTAAAAGTAGAAAAAGCCTTGGCAAGAGTTAATATCAAGGAAGAATAGAAAAATAGAAAACATAAATAGCAAGACACTAAGCTAGTAGAAGCTGAAGATGATAGTGACCTTGTTGTGTCTAACTTTCTTGATATTGAATCTGATAATGAGCTATCTAGTGTTCATTATGCAAGAAAATCTTCTAATTCTAGGTTTAGTGATACTTCTTCTATATCAAGTTCCAAAGAAGATATATTCTCTGATGAGGAGTGTAATAACAATGAGGAAAATGGATATAATTTGATATCCAAAGAAAGAATAACTACTTCTAGACCTCCAAACATTATTGCTGATTCATCTTCTATGAGAAAGGATTTTAAGCCAAGTAGAAGAGAGAGAAATAAGAATAAAGAAGATCAAGTAGAACAAAATACTCCAAATCAGTCTTTCAATAAATGGATAAAGAAACCAACCTTTATTGGAAATGGGGAATATGATTTGATTGAAGATTTTTAATGTGTCATGGCCAATATTAGCATATATCAATTACTACAAATATGAGATCAACAAAGAAAGGCTTTAGAGTTTATTAAAGGTAAAAGGAGAGTTAGAGAATTAGAGTTAAGTTATGTGTCTAATAATGATGAAAAATCAAAGGATGGTTATGATTGTATTCCTGATAAAGAAGCTTCTCCTTTTTTTTTGACAATGAAGTTAAAGGATAAATATCTGCACAATTGTTTGGTTGATTTTGGAGCCACATCTACTATAATTTCATTGTCTATATGCAAGAAACCTGATTTGCTTCTTGAAAAATCAAATAAAAAGATTGTTCAAGTGGACAAGAGTAGTGTGAAGATTGTGGGTCAATTACCAAATTATATATTAGAAATCTCTTCTTAACTTCATGTCAAAAGTAGAATAACTATTCAAGTGGTAGATATACCAAACTCACATAGTCTTTTATTGAGTAGAAGTTGAAGTAAGAATTTGTCAGGTTACATATCAACAAATTATTCACACATGTGGCTACCTTGAAAAGGATAACCAAACCAAATATATGTGTATAGTGAACCTTTAATGATTGATAATATTACTTCAAATGGGAAAAGTAAAATGGTTGGAAAATGAGGTTTTGAAAACAAAATCTGTACACTCCAAGAAACTTATAATTTTAAAAAAGAATAATTAGAAGATCAGAATAAATGGGAATTGTACTTTGATGGCTCATGCAATTCTAAAGGTGCAAAAGCTAGGATAGTTATAGTAAGAAATAATTCACCAAAAATTCTAAAGGCAATTCATCTATCTTTTCCTTGTACTAACAACAAGGCTGAATATGAAGCTTTGTGTATTGGTATTAGAACAACTTTGGAAAAGGTAATCAAGGTAATCACTATAAAGGGAGATTCAAGATTAGTTTGTGAACAAGTTAAGAATAATTGCATAATGAAAAGTTCATTTTTATGACCTTATAAACAACTTTTCTATAAAATATTAGAATACTTTCAGCACTTCCAGATAGAATATATAAGTAGAGAAGGTAATTATATAGTAGATGACTTAGTAAAAGCAACTTTAACATTAGACATGCAAAATATAGAAGGATATAGACATGTAATGATTGAAGAAGAACATCAACCATTAGTACCAAATAACATAAAACATTTGCATGTATTCAAATATGATGATCAAATACTTAGGTTCATGAGAAATAAACAAGAATTTGAAGGTCAAGTCATACCTAAGACAATGTCAAAATCAAAGATAAATTTCATTCCTCAAACGATAATTGATTATGAACATGAGTTTTAGAAAAATTTGTTTACTAGAAAAGATATATAAAATCCCAATGATCAAGCTTTTGAATAAGTAAATCTTGGATCTAATGAAATGCTAAAGATGTGAAATATCACAAAAGAAAAGAATTTAGTTTTTAAGCAAAACTTGTTATCACTCATAAAAAATAATTTGGATAATTTTGCTTGGTCTTATGATGATCTTAAAGATTTTAGACTTGATGTGATGACACATAAAATTTCTTTAATAGAAGTTTGTAAAACTATTAAGCAAAATCAAAGGAAATTCAATCCATCATTTGAACTAGCAATGGAAGTCAAAATCAAGAATTATTACAAGCTCAAATCATATATCCAATCCAATATTCAACGTGGCTTGCTAACCTTGTTCCAGTAAGAAAGAAAAATGGTAACCTTAGGCTTTGTGTAGACTTTAGAAATATGAATGAAGCTTCGAAAAAGGATAAATATCCATTTTCTAGAGTTGATGAGATGTTGATTATAGTATCAGATTTTCAAGCATATTCTTTCTTAGATGATTTTTTAGGATATAATTAGATCATGGTAAATAAAAATGATAGATATAAGATAGCATTTATCACCAAATGGGAAACTTTTGCTAACCAAAGAATGCCATTTGGATTGTAAAATGCTATAGCTACTTTCCAAAGAGCAATGGGTTTAGCCTTTAAAGGTTTATTGGTAAATTCATTATGGTTGATTTGAATGATATTACGATATTCTCAAAAAGAAAACAAGATCATATTGGTCATCTTCAACAAGTTTTTGATAGATGTCATGAGTATCGTATGTCACTGAATCCTAAGAAGTGTATGTTTGAAGTTAACTCTAGAAGTTTACTAGGCCATGTGATCTACCAAAAAGAAATCACTATAGATAATTCTCAAATTCAAGTAGTACAGAATATTAAGCATCTCTTAGATCTTTCTCTAGAAAGATAAATTTCATTAAGATATTTATCCCTGGATTCATCAAAATCACTAAACCTTTGATACAAATGCTAAAGAAATATGTCCAAGTAAAGAAAATACCAGCATCGGAAAAAGCTTTAGCAGAAATTAAAAGGACTAGTCAAGAGGCTCCATATTTGATTAGACCTAAATTAAAGGAAGATTTTTGGTTATATGCTTTTTCTTCTAATGATTTTGTTGTTGTTTTTTTAACTCAAAGAAATGAAGGACAAGATGAACCAATTAGATTTTTTAGGTACCAATTGAAAGGTTCTAAACTAAATTATTTATATTTTGAAAAACAAGCATTTTTGGTCATTAAAGCACTTTAGTATTTTAAATATTATCTAGAAAGTTCATTTATTCATATTATGCTAATCAAACCTATAGTCAAGAAATTCTTAGCACAAAATGAAATTGGATTGAAAAGAGGGAAGTGGCTTATAAAGCTTCAAGGTTTTAGATTTTCATTGGAAATATGAAAAATGGTTAAGGGAATGGGATTAAGTAAATTAATGGCTAGAGAAAATGAAGTATGTGCATTTGATACTCATGAGGGAAATTCGTATGATAAAAGTTTAAAGTTTTTTAATACAAGGGAAGTTCCAAATAATTTAACTACAAGTCAAAAAAGAGCTTTCTTCAAGAAAACATGTAAATTTGTGGTTAGAGATGGTATATTATATAAAGAGAATTTTAGAGAGGTTTTGTTGGAATGTGTTCATAATGATTAAATTGATTCCATCTTAGAACAATTTCACAATCATTCGAATTTATTTTATAAATCCCCTAAATCAAATATGCAACAAATACTTCAATATAGATATTATTGGCCTAGTATGTGTCAAGATATTGATTTGAAAATCCAAATATGTTTTAAATGTCAAATCCATGGACCAAAGATTAAAAGGGATAGAGCTCCCTTAAAACCAGTAATTGTGGATAGACCATTTTAGTAATGGGGTTTGGATTTCATTGGTACAATTACTCCTTCAAGAGCTGGACATAGCTTTATTCTCACAACTACCAATTACTTCACTAAATGATCTAAAGCAAAAGCTCTAAGAAGAAGTTTAGCATCAAATTTAATCAAGTTTTTGGAAGATTAAATCTTAAGTTGTTTTGGTCTAGCTGAAGTATTAGTATCTAATAATGGATCTACTTTTCAATCTGAAGAATTCATAATGTGGGCATCAAAAAAATCCCTTTTCATATTTTCTTCTTCCAATGATTATTCTCAAGGAAATGGATTAGCTGAATCTACAAATAAAAAACGTATTTCCTACATAAAGAAATCAATAGATGAAAATCAGAGAAATTGGATTGATTATCTATAGTCAACATTATGGACAGATCATATTAGGTTTAAGAAGGCTATTGAAACATCACCTTATAATTTAGTCTATGATTTGCTAGCAAGAATTACAAACAAGATTATAAGTTTAGCTTCAAATTTTGTACAATGGCATAGTGAGAAAACTAATAAAGATAGAAGTTTCATAACCTTGCTTATCAAGAGAGAAGCTCAGATAGATAGAGCAAAGGATAATATGTTAAAAAGTACATCTTAAGTCAAAAGATGGTTTGATAAAAGGCTTTGAGAAGAACTTTCCAAATAGGAGAGCTTGTATTGCTATAGAATATGAAGAAATCGAACAAGTTCACACCAACATGGATTGGTCTGTTTCATATTACAAAATAATTATTTGAGGATACTTACAAATTATTAACATTAGATGGTATGGAATTACAGTTTCCATGTAACATTTTACATATAAAACATTATTTTGGATAGCTTTCCATGAATTAAATATTTCTATACAAATTAATATATGTACATAGTACAATAATATATCTAAGTATTAGATGGTTCAATATATATAATAATAAATAATAAAATGTTTTATATAGGAATTATTATGTATGCACTTAGTAGTAACATGTATTAGATTAATGTCATGTTTAATCATGACAAATATGTTATATTCATATGGTTAAGTAAGTCTATTTAGTATTTTAAAATAAAATAAAATAAAAAATAACATATGTTCATGTTAAGTCTAAGTTTAAAGACATTTAATTATAAATATTAGTTGAATTTTTAAATTCATATTATTCAAAGTAATCATTACTTAAGATGAGTAAAGTGGAAGTTGTGGTTAATTAATTATTTAGTGGGAAATAGTTCCAGCAACTGAATGATAAAATTCAAATTGTTATACGTATAATGATTAGAAAGAAATTAATATGGACAAAGGTGGCAAAGTTGGTTAACAAGATTTGGTGAGAATTTCAAAATTATTTACTACTATAAGAAGATATATGGTTTGCTCAAGATTACATCATTTTCTAGTTCAAAGTACAATTGAAGAAAACTAGCAAGAGTATAGGTTAGAGAAAAGATGGTTCTTGGTGAGAGAGCAATGGAAAGATCATTTATCCCATATGTGATGGAATGCTACTCGGAACATGTCCTAAGAGATTATTGCAAAGCAGAAGCCCATGGAGCATCAAGAGAAAGTCCATTCCTACTTTGGCTTTTTGATGAGTTTATGTTTCTTACTAGTGGACTTTCTTTAGAAGCCAATGTTTGGGGTAGATTTCATGAATGTGATAGTCAAGTAGAAAATCAAGAAAATTCTAACTAGGATGATTCTTGGGAAGAGGCATTTGTGTCTCAAAATATAGAAGTATCTGATTGGGATAAGCCACAAGAATTAGCAAAGAGGTAGGTGCAAAGTATATAAGAACGGTTGAAGAAAGCAAGGATGAAGATGATGCATTGGTTTCAACTGAAATAGTGTATGAAAGGGTTCAAGGTAAGAAGATTTCCAAAAAAGCTATTTTAACTATCCGCTTCTCTTCCATTAACTAGTTTTTATAAATTCCTAATGTATAGTTAAATTTTTTATTAAGGCTAAGGTTTTTTATTTTATTAAACCTTAAGTTTAATGAAAGTTTTCCTCAAAAAAGATTTCATGTTTTTCATGTGAATCTTTATTAAAATTTTTGTCTCTTAGTTAATATTTTTAGGAGGGTATGAAATGTTGTCATGTTAAATTATTTCATGGAACAACAGTTGAAGCTAATGAAATTTAAAATAAATGAGATTGATGCTTATAAGAAGTTAGATGAAAGGTTCTTAATTGGTTTATGGGTACTTGATATTACTACAGAAATTAGCTAATCTTCTACCATCAACATTATTGAGAATGGTACAAGGTTCAAGATCAAAAGAAAGAATAAAACTACAACAACACAAATTGAGAACAAGCATGGATGTAGTCTTAAGAAGGCTTATGCAGGTATTGAATTAAAAAGAGAAAGGAAGGGTCGGGAACTTCTTCAAGTAAGCAATTTTGAGATTGTAGATGGTTCTAAGAGTAATAAATTTGAAACATTTAATCCATAGTTTATGAAGAAGAGATTGAAGAAGGATAAAGGTATTTGTTCAAAAGAATTTTATTTCTAAGTTAAATTCTTCTAGATCTAAAAGTATTGAAATAATAAAAATATGCCTTTGCTAACTGATAAAACTTTTGACAATTTTGGCTGTTATCAAATAGTTAGATTGAAAGAAGAAAAACATAATACGACTGCAAATATTAAAAGCTTCCATAACAACAGTGGTAGATAAAATGGATAAATTTAATAAACATATCTTTCACTATTGAAATCATGATTATCTATTGTTAGGAAGGATTGATAATAAATATAAAGGTTGTGAATGTGCATCTAAATTAGAAGATAGGAAGATTAGAGTAAGCAATAAAACAAAAATATGAAAATATAGCCTACTTAATTTTAATATCCTAAAAATTGAGTTATAGAAGCTAATTATTTCTACTACAGAATTTGCAAAATTTGTAATCCACATGTTTAAACATTAATCCAAACATATTTTCCTAATCTTGGTTTGAACCCTTTGAAGTTCAAAGGCCTTTGTTATTGCTACTTGGTGGCATCTGGATCCTCTAGTGATGCTATCATTTGAGGGTATCATCACCAAGACCATCGATTTTGGTGCCATCTTTGATGCCATTTGTAGGCATTCTATCATGCTGCAGAGGCTCTTCCTCTATGCATGCATCTACACTGGTGTCATCATCATCACCATTGAATGAATGCACTAGAAAATGATGAATAAGTTGAGTTATAGTAGGATTATGGGGTAGATTCTAAAGGGTTTGAAAACATAGTAGCACCTAACACTAGTGGAACCAGTACACCCATGACTCATTATGGTTATGGCCACTCTGATGCCTTCATTGTTGCATTAGGATTGCCATCGTCACCCATCATTTTCTCCATCCATGACATTTGGAACAAAGATAGAGGATTCCTAGAACACCAACACTATAGCAACATGCCCTGTGGCATCATCAGCACCTTCCAACTCAAGGTTTATCATGGGTAGTTTGAGGAACACACACTTGATAAAGTGGGCACCTATCTACATGCCGCCTGGTTCAATGTCATGAATAATTGGATTTGAATCAAAATATTATAAACCTTTTGATACAAAGATAATTATGAATAATGGCCAATAAAGACAAAGGGAAAAACAAAGAAAAATATAAAGGAAATGACAATAATAGATATATGGTTTAAGAAGAATGTAGTTTACTAGATAATTGTCTAACATCCTATGTGAACTAGATAGTTGGTAACAATAACTTGTATTCCTATAGTAAAGGCAACTTCTTATAGAAGTTATAACTTCTTAAGGAAGTTATATATTAATGTCCTAGATATTTGTAATCTACCTTAACTTTTCATGATGATTGTAACCACCTTAAGTCACTATAAAAGGGGCTTATAGGGTAGATTTAAAAAGGAGGGAGGCTTTTGGAGAAGAAGAAACTTGAAGATTACTTGTAAGATGGTTTTCTAAAGACATCATTTCAGCCACTTTATTTTAGTCCTATAAGTTCATCCTTTCCTATTTTGTTTTGTTGCTTAGCTAGTGGTTTAGGTAGTATCATACTTGGCATTTAAATTTGGGATTTTTAGATTGCTTTTATAGTTCTGTGTTGCATGATAGTAGCCTCTTATTAAGATTTGTCATAGAGGAGCTCATGTTGGAAATCCTTAAGAGTAGTTTAATAGAAACGTTTATTATTATGCAATTTTTAAGGCTACTATTAGGATTGCTGTAAGAGAGCCTCTACTATAGACAAGCCAATTGAGAAATTCAATAGTCTAGAGGGTTCAAAAAATCTTTGGTATTTTGATAGGACTAAAATAACTTTTTGATTTTTTAAAGTATATTCCCTTGGTATTTCAATCAAAAATTGTCAAATCTTTGAAAGATTTGTTGTATGCAATCATTGACAACTATTATCTAGCCAAAATAGAGACTTGTATGTGGTGGTTTATGCAGCAATTTTTGGTAGTATAGTAGGATTGTTTTTAAGAAATTACTTGTTTGAGCCTATAAAATTTGAACAATTCATAGATATTGAATTAGGGATAACTTTATTGTGAAGTTTTTTCTTGCATCAATTTACCTTACTTAAATATTTGAAATTTTTACACAAATCTACTTTCTTTTCTTTCTCTTTTCATTGAATATTGCTCTATTTCTAGTTTTCTTGTGGAATTTTCTCTCTCTAGGGGAAATTATGAGTAGATTGGCGAAATTGTGCTCAAATGGTTCTTGCAAAATTTTATTTGTTACAAGTAGGTATTATCAAAACTGTATAGACTAAGTTGTTGAACAAAATAGGAATCTCTAACTCATAGTATTTTACAAGGTTGGCCAAATCTCTTTTATGATAGTTAATTACAATTTTATACACAACCCAACTATTTCAACATTCACATCAACAAACACATACTCACATTTAACTACTAAGCATATTTCGAGGTATCTAGGCCTTGGTGTTGCCAGAGACTAGCAAACACCTAAATCTTGTTTGAGGCACTCATTGGCAATTGTGTCCCAAGAGGTTTCCAACAACTAGTTAATGTTTACTATTCCATGCACTTTACTTTCATTGTAGTTAAGCAGTATGGATTGAACTAGTTTTGAGCACTAAGTGTAGTTATCTAGTAACCTGGTAGTGTTATCACTTGGTATGCCTAGTAGTTGAACACTTGGTAACCCTAGTGATGACTACATGAGTCCAAGGCATGTATGGTAAATCAAGACTGGATATCCATTGCCATAGGATAGACTAGATTTTTTTATTGGTTTAGTTAGATTTATAGTGGAAATTACTTTCACTTTACCATCTATTCTAGGATCTAAATGGTCAAACAACATTAACATATCATATACCTCACTATGAGCTAAACCATACATGTAGACTTCACTAGCTCCACGTGGGAAGACAATGGTCTCAAAATTAAACTAATTACTAGCATAATCACATTACCTCATCCACAGATTACATTATGTTCATGTGTTAAACACTTGTGACTTGTATGTTTAGGTGTTGGATTACTCCATTACTCACCAATGTTGAATATTAAAACTAAAAGAAGAGCCAAAACGATACTACAGATGATAAAAAATGCCATTTATGACAAGCTAAAGATAGAAATCCAAAAGCTACACTACTAATGATGTAGGATGCTAAATCTAAACTATTGAAGATGGATTTAAGCACTAAAAAGCCATAGAATACATTCAAATCTCTAACTTATGTAGAAAAATCCAAGTGGGTACAACAAATACAACTACCTACTTATAAGGAAAAGATATTATTAAGTATAGTGTAAATGTATTCCTATCTCCTTCATGCCCTTTCATATGTTGTTTCCTTATGTTTGTTTCTTATTTTCATGTGGAAGTCATGGTAGAAGTCCATAGGAGTCTTTTAGTTTATGTTAGGGCTTGATATTGAGAAGTTATGTTTATTAATGAAGGAAAACTCAAGAAAGGAAGAAAAATCAAATATGGAAAGAAGGGATTAATAGGCCTTCATGTTTGAGCATGCTATTTTTTTCAAAGTACTTCCTTCTAAATAAGTTGAAATTATTGAGCATTCCCCTTTATTAAATGTCATTGTAGTTGAAAGCTTTAAAGATAATATAAGTTCTTTTTTTCTTATTTGCGTATTTGTTCTCCAATTACATAGTGCTAAAGTTTATTTGAGTTTATAGTGTCTCTCTCATTCCTATATTTTCTCAACCATAATTATCTCATAAATTGAACCTCATGGTTTTCTCAAGAAATTCCCACAATCCACTTTCACAAATGATTATCATAATATTTCTCAAGCTCCCTCCACATTCCTCTCATAAATTAAAGGATTTCTTACACATGGAACTATCAATTTAAGTTCCTATAATTTTTTCTTGTGTTTATATACTCATTTATATTTTAATTAAATGTCTATACTTTATATGATATGTATTTTAGGCTTTTTGGATGTTTCATAAAGTTTGATGTTTAATTTGGAAGGATGCATGTTTTTCCTTGTCATGCTTAGGAGGTTTAACTTGTGTTGAATGCTACTTTTATATTTTTTATCTCAGTTGAAAAGAAACTTGATATATATTTAGTTCTCTTTCGGGAATTCCATGATTTGAATAATTTTTTGCTCACTTAATTTTCATCTCATCATAAATTAGGCATCAAACAAGCATCGAAACCTTATCACATTAAGGATTAAATCTTATAGAAGTAAATCTAAAATATAGAGGAAGTGATTGAAGAATTTCTCAATCTCATTAATTTTTTCATGTTTTTTATGCCCAAGAAGTTCTAATTTCATATTTCTCTTTGTACTTTCATGTTATCCTAAAAAATTAAGAGCGTCAAAATTGTAGATCTAGAGTCCCTAAGCTAATTATAAGGAACCTCAATCCTTGTATGGGGTTGTAATCTTTAGATATTGCAATTTGCTTTTATTTTCTTATGTTTTTTATCTTAGCTTTAATAGGTCATGATCTCACTATGCATGAGACATAGTTGTGTTTAGTCAATTTCCAAATACTTAAAGTTCTAGTCACTCACATTATTGTAGTAGCCAACTTAAACTTAGAATAATAGTCTTGCCTAACTTGTGCCTTACTCATAGCTTAGTCACATTCTGCTTTAGTCAATTGAACTTTGCAAGATAGGTTGTATGTAGGTGGCATCTAAGTTCTACTTAGGTGGTGTTACTCTTAAACATCTTATTTTTTCATAAAATGTGCACTTAACTTAGTTATGTCCAACTTGCGACATAGAGAAAAACATAGATATGACTTGTGGTTGATCTGCAACCATCTTACAATACCTTACTTTTCAACCAAAAGTCAACATTGTGACTCATAGCCAAGTTGTAACCACCTTATAGCTTGACGAAATCAAGTGTAAATCATTTACCACAATATGTGATATAGTGTTGATCCTCATTCTAACATGTTAAATACATGCAATTAACCAATGTTTAGTTGGCATCTAATCTTTCATTTATCATTTGATCCTAATACCTTCTCCAATATATGCCTAAGTCATTCATTCTAACATTGCATAGCTCTAATAGATTCATCTAGTGTTTAATGTAAGCATGTTAAAGAAATTTAACTTGGAAGCTATTGACTTCAAAACTTTGAATACTAGGGGATTACCAAATATTGATATTATAAAGGATTGATGAATTTTTTATCCTACAAATATTTGCACAACTCGTTATAAACTATTTATCAAATTGGAGTTTTTGATACATTAACAAAAAACTTATATCACAAAAGAGACCTCAAATGATTAAAATTTTCTTAGGTCTTAAAAAAATTTCATACATAAGTTTTGTGCTTAGAATACAATTGAGTTACCTTCATGGACTATGATGATGGAATGTGACTAGCCTTGTGTTATTACCTCTTTGATGATCGAATGTGATTAGTGTGGTGTTGTCTATTTCTTGGTAGGTTGATTCTTTAAATTAGGTGTAGAGGTAGGGTGATAAAGAAAAAGTGGAATCTAAGAACATACCACTTTAGAGGGGTGGATAGATTGGGCTCCTCATCATTTAAGTAGTACATTGAAAATGTTTGACATTAGGATGATGCATCATCAAGCTAAAGTCTAAGATCCTTGCATGTGCTAGTGTAAGTATTACTAGTAGGCACTATAAAGAGTTTCTCAAAGGATAGAGTAGTCATTCCTTGATGTAAAAATGTTAAATTTACACCTTCATGTAATTGTGATAGATATAATTAGTTCACATTTCATATAAATAAAGTTAGCTCTAGATTGAAAGTTTGGTTTTCCTTACATGAAAAGATGTAAGCATCATATCTATTATGCTAGGAATTATCATAATCAACAAAAACTGACACAACCTACATGAAATTTGAGCCAAGCAGTTCATGACCACTACACAGTCCAAGAAAACTAGCCTTTCAAATAATCTCCCTTGGATCAAAAGGGAACTTGAGGATTGAAGGATGAATCTAGCAATCAGAGTTAGATGTTTTTCTAATGTTAGTAAGTATCAAATGAAAAGGATTACATGCATAGAATCCCTGGCATAAAATGTTTAAATAAAGAAAAAAATGTAGCATATTATTTGATGAGTAGCAAGTAGTTCCTATGCCCAATCATATGATGCACTAGCATTCACTAAGTGATCTAGTTAAATTACATAGACTTTAGCTCTCTAAGTACACTGGGTCTAGGTAGTGAATCTAACAAATGTGATTGTTGTCTTCTCAGTTTCACTTATGAATTACAAAGGTATGGTTAAGTGTAACTGAGGCATATGATTTTTATCATTTTATGTTTTTCATATAATTCACTAAAGTGCCAAAAATAAAGTAATTAAATGTTTAATTAATCTAATAACTAACTAATTCTTAGCTAATCCTAACATAAACATTCATTCCTACTTTCTGTACACATCTTGAACATGTTGCAATGCTACTAAGTTACCAAGCATAAGTGCTACTAGGATTACCAAGTGTTAATGTATGCTTGAAGTGGCCATACTTATATGCATTAATTAATTGCTATGAATTAATTTCTCATATGAATTAAAGTAAATTGCATGAATAATAAATGCATGAAGTAAACATTAAGCTAAGTCCAAGTGCTACAAGGTTTATCAAGAAAGCTCATCTTTATTATCATTCACACTAAGGTACTCAAGTACGTCAATGCTCGAGTAAAGATCTGTACACTTCTTAACTCCTACTATAGGCACTTAGAAAATATTCTAACTCTCGAAAAATAAAATTGCAAAATTTTAGCTAGCAACTAATGACTGAATTTCATAAATGCCCTTGGTACACACATTTGTATAGCTGAAACAAGACACTACATTGATGTGTATGCATTGATGCAGCAAACCACACATCGACATAGTCAAAGGATGACTCATCAATATGAAAATAGGATTGGTATTAGGTATATGACACAATGTGAAAAGGAAAATAATATATCAATAAATTCATGCAAACCAAGAAGGAAAACACAAATAGAACATATGTGAAGTAAATGTAGGAAAGCCAAAGATAAAAGATCTAAAAGTTGAAACACCTAGATTACAGAGAGGGGAACCTATAGAGATATGTTCCAAGATGTATACTAGAGATTAGAAGTGTCTAACAAGGAGCTTTATTATCCTATTATTACTCCAACAAGTATACTGATGTAGATCCAATAGAAACAAAAGTAGATCCAATAGCTTATGATTGTAGGAGAAAGATTAGACTAGTGTGTTGATTTTATTCTCAGCAAATCTTCACGTGTCAGGAGGATAACATGATGGGAATACAATATGTCAATACAAGGATGATAAAACCTTTTCATTATACAACTATGATAACATATCTATGATGTCATAGCTTTATATACATTATTGTGAATGTGATGTAGTCAACCATGCTCATGCCTATAAATACTAATCCACCATTGTGTTCAAACAAAAACTTTCAACCAACACTTAGCAAAATCCTTGCAATTTATTTTTGTGACTTAGAGTCATAGTTACAATGAATTCCTATAGTGTGGTGAACAATAGTTGTATGGAATCTTTTTTTGAGTGGATTGTTCTTGGATGCAGTTCATGAACACAAAGAAAGATCAAGATTTTTTTCACCATTACAACATATCACTTCACTTAATTTTATTTTTCATCATGTTTCCTTTCATTAAGCCATTTATATTTTTTAAGTACTTTACTTTTCCAATGTCTATTAGTAAGGTAGTATAAGTATGACTAGCTTCAAGCAAAAAGCATAATTATTTGGTAACCTAGTAGTGACTTCATGTGATTTACTTAGTAGTGAGATCACTTGGTAATGTTGAAAGCTAATGTTGGATATCAAAGATGAAATTAACACAAGATGTTGAAAAATTGATGCAAATGTCAAAAATAATTTGATGTGAAATGTCAAAAGCTAGAGGGGAATGTTGACATCAGATGTTGAAGATAAAATTCATGCCAGACTTTGAAAATCTAACACATGACATTGAAAATAAGTTTGATGTGAGATGTTAGAAGTTATAAATGAAATTAACACTAACATTGAAAAGTGAAGTGGAAACGATGTGGTGGATGACATGAGACATCATTTCTCATAAGTTGAAGATAAGGGGTTAGAACATACCCAAGTGATAAACGGTGAAGGTACCCCTATGCCCAACCATACAAATCACAAAGTGTTCATGTGTGATCTGGTCGAATTCCATGGATATTATAGTTTCTAGTACACTATTCTTCTAGCAAGTGAACCTTTCCCTAAGGTCATTTGTTGTCTTTCCAATTACACTTGTGAAGCATAATGGTATGGTTAAGAGTAATCAAGGCTTATAATTTTTTATCATTTTTTGTTTTATGATTTTGGTGCTTGAAGAGAGATAGAGTAATTTAATAAATAATTTAATTTAACTAACTAACTAATATTTAACTAATCCTAACATAAGCATTTAGTCCCACTTTCTACACACATCCTGAACCCATGTATCGACTGTTGGGTTACCAAGCGCTACGCTAGTAGGCACACCAAGCAATAACACTATTGGGATTACCAAGTGAATATGTGTTATGCTCAAAGTAGTTGTACTTATGTATTTAATCTATCTAGCTTATCTTGATTAATTAGCTTAATTACTAGAAAAAATTAAATAATTAACTAAGAGCATTAAATGCATAAATAAATATCTAAACTATTTAGAATGCTACAAGGTTTATCAAGAAGTTTATCCTTATTACCGT
Organism: Gnetum montanum; assembly: GCA_015680685.1. Classification (NCBI taxonomy): domain Eukaryota; kingdom Viridiplantae; phylum Streptophyta; class Gnetopsida; order Gnetales; family Gnetaceae; genus Gnetum; species Gnetum montanum. The sequence goes on from MNCI01016412.1 coordinate 73,506, forward strand.
ACACACTATCATGCTCAAGTACAACAATGCTCAAATAAAGATCCATACACTCAATGACTCTTGCTTCGGGCACTCAAGAAAAATATTCTAACTTTCAAATGTAAAAATTGCAAGAGTTCAACTACTACTATGAATCTAATGCCCATTAACACCACTAGGATATCATATTTATAGTTTTTTCTCTAGGGCTGCATTGATAAGGCCTCATCAATTTCACAAATGATACCTTGATGTAACCCCGTCAATGGGGCAACACCACATAAATGGAGCCCCAATGATGAGGGCCCATTTATGCAACACATTGACACTTCGTCATACCCCCATGACTAAATGAAAACTCATCCTCAAGTTCTTTTACAAAATTGGAAAGGTATGGGATTATGTATTAACTCTTAAAAAAACAAAACAAATTGACATGAAAAAACTGGGTGTCCAAGTGTATAGATCAACAAATTACAAAAATTATGATGTTCATGATACAAATTTGAATACCATTACATGACTCTACAAAAATGTGGATAACACATCCTCTAACAATGTAAAGATGGTGGTGAAGATCAGACAGTTCCATTAGGTGGTGTCTCTTGAGGTTCTGAAGGACCTTCACTAGCTTTGGACATATGTGATGGCTAAGGTGGCTATGTCTATTCTATTATGGTTGCAATCCATAGTCGAAGGCAAAATACATCAAGCAAAGCCTTCATCTTCTCCTCCTTACTCTAAGGATCATTCACAATCCACACAGCTTCACTAATGTAGACCAAAATGAGGACATCCCACAAATAGGGCATGATCAGGAACATTTCCTTTACGTTGACAAACTAAGCAGCAAACTATTTATGTTTGATTTTAAAAACCCTTACTACATTCTAAAAATCCTAATAGTCATTCATCCTTTTAGCTAGGTTCTTGGTAGTTGATCTTTGATCTATGAAACATGCTTTAAGTACTTTGAGTTCAGCATTAGCCACTGCATGCTTATCCTTAGTGTCCTTGTGGTGCTTGAATTTGACCTCATATAGCAAGTACGATCTAGCCATTTGCTTCTCCAACTTAGAAGATGGTTGTCTAGTAGTCAACATGGCTAGATTTGCATAACAAATATTGGCAAGCTCCATATACTCTATCATCTCCTCGATCTACAACTCCTTTGTGTGGATTTTTGCCTTGTTGTAGGCATCTATTCCATCAATGATGGGTTGCCAAACTTCCCTTTCTTGTTGGGGTTGTTAGAGGGCTTCATTTTCCTTTACCTTCACTAATTGGATATGTTTTTCATTTACTTCCTTTTGTAGACTAACCTACTCTTTGTAATAATCTTTAACTTTCTCAAATTTAAGAGCTTCAAATTTCTAGGTGGCTACCTCAATTGCAGTATTTTCGTGAAGGGCATGCACCTCCTCCATGAAGAGATTCCTATTCTTTGTTGTCAATCTCCTTAGCTTTATGTTTTCTTTCGCCAATTGATCCTATTATTGATGGATGAAATTTGTTAATTGTTGCTTGTGCACATCAATGTTTCACAGGCGATGGTTCTCTGCGATTAGTCTGATATTCTCTAGGTGGGTCTAATCCAAGGCTTTTTGAATCTTGTGCTATATGGATTCTACCAAGGATCTATAAAATACCATCATCTCCATTACATTCTCAACCCCTTTGAGCCTAGACTGAAGCTATTACATAGCTTCATCTCTTGTGAGTACTGGGTTAAGAAATGCAAGGTTAGTAATCTAGGCTCTTAGTTCGACAACCTCTGTAGACAAGCATCCATTCTTCTCTCTAGCTATTTCAAGTTGTCCCTTCAATATGATTTTTTTCCCCTTACGTCTAGTAGTTATAACTAGGTTTTAGTCATGTTATCTAAAAGGTCAAAGACATGTGAAAGTGATTGCCCAGTTCCCACCAGTCAATCCAACAACTCTTCATGTTGTGCTACACTTATTTTGATACTTGTAGTTCTTGTGAATATCTTTACATCTTTGAGTGTAGTGATGTTTGGTGTAGATACTATAGGTGCATTGAGAATTTTGGCAATCATGTTAGTGACCACTTCCATTGCTATCTCTTTCTCTTGGTGCTACATCACCAAAATAGTTGCCCCTTCACACTCCTCCAAGGACACCAGGAAAGTCGTAGCACTTCTAAAAATTTCTAGGAGTGGCTATTATTCTATGAGAGATACTATGACCTCTCTAGTGCTCGAATTTGACCTCATGAGTAGCTATGTTCATTGGGTTAAGAAAATGGATCCATCCTCATCCATAAGACCAATTGTGTAGGCCACCTCATTAAGGTGACTCATGGTTGTTCTATATATGGATGGGTCCCCACCACTCATGCCTACTCTTTGATCTTGTCCACTCAAAAGACATTCTCTATATTTATGTAACCATTGGGTAGTTGCGATGATTTCTAGCACCATTGTTTGAGTGGTAGGTGGTGGTGGTGATGGCTACTTCTCTTCTTGAATTATAGTTGCAGGCATTTTATCCTTCATCATTTCCGCCCAGTTGGCAAATGGAATAGTTTTGACATTGTCATTAGTGTAATAGACTATCCCTCCCATTCAACAAAGTTTCCTAATGAGGCATGGGAAAGGGGGTGCATTCCTTCCATGTTTATTTTCTTTAAAGTGCTTCTTCATCTCTAGATAGATTAGCTATAGAAGGTTGACTAGGAATCTTCCACTTAGAGTAGCACATGCTTAGGCAAAGAAGGTAGTGATTTTTCTTGGCCTCACTATGGGATTAAGGTGGAAGGCCATAATTTTATAATGAATCCTCTACTAGTATGAGTGCATCAAATTCCTTGTAGTTGACACCATAACACTATCACACCCATTCTTTATTAATGCTCAGATTAGCCTACATTAGGATCTCAGTAAGGTTTTCCTACACTGAGTAGGACATTGAGATGTCCTTGATCTTTACTATTTCTCCAAGCTACTTGTTATTCCAAAAGAAAAACATCTCTACCATGTACCACTTCCTAGTGGAAGTGATGATTGACCACATGGGGGAGGCCTTCAACTAATCCTACACTTCTCTTGGTGCATGCTCTAAGAAAGGGTCAAATTTTAACTCTTGAAGCATTGATTTTTGGACCTTCTTTGATTTGATTTAATTTAGGTAGGCCTCTATTAAGGTCACCTTGAAGTTTGCTAGTTGTACAAGTGTATCATCTTGATGGGAGTGTTCTATTGCTATTGGTGGTGGTTTTGGAATATTTCTGATAAATTTTACTTCTTCCCCCTTCCTAAGAGGACTTGTTTCTTCTTGTTGGGGCTATTCTTGGCCTCTTTCTATTCTAGGCCATTGTTTCCTTAGTTGGAATGGTCCTGCTTCCTATGTGCACTTTTCTTTTGGTGCCATCTATGATCATAACACATCCACAAATTAGTAGATGTAATATGTAACCTTAAAATTTTTAAATATATTTTCTTGTTAGTTAGTTACACTTTGGCTAAGGTTGAATGATGGTAGATTGATTATTTTATTAATTATTTATTATAATTATCACCAAAGCTTGTTGGAAAGGTTTAACTCTTGTAATTTAGTGTTTAATAGTTGATTTCTTAGTTAAACCTTTGTTTCAGTTAGAAAAAATTGTGAAAAAGTTTCTATAAAAAATGGTACATTTGTGGCCCCCATGACAAATAGCTTACCTTTGATAACTACAGGGTTAAAGAATAGAGTGATTTGGATAAATGGTTTGTGAGTTATGGGCTTTGGAAGGTTCTATGGTTTAAAAAATTGAAACATTCCTTTGGCATTTGTGAGAAAATGTAAAATTTTATAAGGGGGGTTGCACCTATTTATACTATTTTTCCACCAAATCAATGATGCCCTGTATATGGGGTCCATTAGTCAAAATTTTCAAAGTTGATGTCTTTAGAAATATAAGGAATTTTCTAATGAAATTAGGGTCCATGGAATCCTAGAAAAGCCAAGAATATGATAAAATCATTGAAGAGGGTCTTTGAAAGCTCAAAAATTAAAAAATTTGATGGAAAACATATTTAATGAACAAAATATGTAAAGAAGCACATGGTTTATGTGGAAGGTGTGTACAAAAGCTTTCAATTGCAATAATTTCAAGTAATAAGGTACTTAACAAACCTAACCAAGGGACATGCAAGTGGATCCTCCCCATAGAAAGCACATGCACTTTTTTTTCCCTTGCATAACCTCAACCTAAGAAGTCTATGGACCCCATAGGTGACTAAAGGTCTATGAAGTTAAGGACCAAAACCTGGAAGATTCTACCTAAGAATTTAAATATGTTAGACCAAGACATGGAATCAAGAACATGGACACTGGTAGTGAGATGAGTTATGGATAGCATAATTGGATGATGGAGAAGGTGGAATGGAATTCCAAACTAGGGTTGTAAGAAATCCCTTTTGGACTATATGTTTAAAATGACCAAAGAAGATCCATCCTTAGTCTAGACCAAAACCAACCTTGTTTAGTGACTTTGCATCGTCACTCCAACACTGATCCATCCCTTTGAGATATAAGAGTGCTTCCACAAAACAACCATCATTCCATAAAGAGAATAAAAGAGATGTAGTAAGTGAGAGAGGGCCTTAGTTAGAAGGGACCTTCAAGCATGGGTACATGCCTTTCTAGTCCCATAACCAATGCTTGTAGCTTTTTTATTTGTCTAAAGGGTGTGCTTTGAATTTCCATCATGTTTTTTTCTTTTTCCTTTTTTTTTTTTTTTACTTTCAATGGAAACCACACCATGCAAAGGCTTAATTTGAATTCCTATTTAGTGGTTGGAATGGAATGGTAAGAAGTTCATGAAAAATACTCAAGCACTCAATTAAGTAGAAAAGTACAAAGAGTATTGAGTCCCCTTGAAGTTACACACTAGTCAAACCTTTGAATCCTTCCCAATTCCAGAAACTACCAAGGCAAAAAATTTATTAAAAGTTGATTTAATGAAAGGGATCTCAAACTTCCAAAATAAGGAAAACCATAGAGTTTGTGGATAGACAAATGTCATGGACTCACTGCCTATTCCTTGAAAAAAGAAACCATGAAAGAGTAGGAGGTTACTAGGTTGAGGGTGCAGGGATGTGGGCAAACAGATGTGGAGGATGGTATGGATATGAGTTCTCTTCCCAAGTAGCTAGTGAATGTGTTTGGTGACACTTTAGAGGGTAATAGTGATGCTGAAATGAGGCATGGCTTGCAAAACCTCATGGAGAGATGGGTTGTTGAACATAATACCTATATGGATTTGGCTACCAATAAGGATACTACTATCTTTATGGTGGCATTTCCCATGATTCTGATTGGTTCCATTGTTGGTATTTTTCATAAGATTGTGGTGGAGCTCCACTTGGGTAATAAGCTTATTGTTGCTAATGGAACTTTCTTGGATTGTTTTGAGGATAAGGTAATCATCTAGGTGTTTGCCTAAATGCTAGTCAAGGATCCAATGCATACACTTTAGACTCTTGTAAGTGTGACATTAAAGGGTAACATCTCTTTGGATGTTCACATTGACAAATGTCACAACTAGTATCATCTTCAAATTCTATCTCCACAATTTATTCTACTATAGTAGATTTTTCCTTACCTTTTTGGTAGGCACATTCAACTTCTTTTCACCTTCTACAGTTTTGATTACTATTTTTCTCTTTGGATTCTTCAACAATCTTCATAGTAGTTTGGAATTTTTTATCTAAAGAGTCCCATAATTTATCAACTTTGCTAAAACATTAGAAATAGATTTTCAGATGGGCAAGCTTTTCCTGTTCATCACTTCATCAAGTGGTGACTTCTCCTTGTCACAAAATTAGACCTCCCATTTCCTGATGGAAGGGTTCCTATTATACTCTTCTACACTTTCAATTTTTTGCAACTCATCTTCTTATTTTGCTACCTTCTCAATTGACCTTTGAATCTAGTGGGCTCTTAGTTCAGACAATCTCCCTTAGGCATAAATCCCAAGAGTTTTTCTAGTTTCTACTTTAAACCCATCTATGATGTGGTGAAGTTATTTCCTTTGAGAATAACCATGGCCAAGGCATCGATGTAAGAGTGAATAATATCTATCCATGGTGGAATCTAAGGGTTCATGTGTTCCCTATTTCTAGCCTTGGATTTGCCTCCTTAGATTAGACACTCTAGAGTACATTTGGTATTTGTCATTAAATAGCTCTAACATGGTACTCCATTAGTGAATGGATTTTGGCTCTCTAAGGACTAGTACTAGCATTTAGCTTCCTTGAAGACTATCCTAGGAAAAAGCCTAAGCTTCTACCAGTCATTTTCAATGTTCTATAAGGTACATGCATTGTGGAAAGCTTATAGATGATTTTGCAAAATAGATTTCTATCCCCCCTCAAATCATGGGATATTATTCATGTCTAAGTACTTGATTTGACCATCTTTTACATGCCTAGTTGGAATTTTAACTACCTCTACAATGTTAAGCATGCTTCAAGTTGCTAACATAGGTTCATCATCATGATTGTGTCGAGATGTTGATGATGGTTTCTATCACCCCTTTGTTCTTGATGGGCTCTATGATCATTGTTGTCTTGCAGATCACCTTCATCACAATTATTTCTCTGGTGGCTTCTATTAAAACCTCAAAATGAAGAGGAATGTTCAAAATTAGATGAAGAGGATGAAGAGGAAGATGGACCACCACCACCACCAGAATGTCCACCAACACCTCTTTGCTCATTATGACCACCATCCTTAGATCCCTTGCCATTGTGATGCCACTTTGCAAGGTATGTATCTCGTAACACGATTGGGATCTCGTATTTATAGTTTATGCTCTAGGGCTATGTCAATGGGGCCCCATCANGCCAAGTCTCTACCTTGATTGTCACTTTTTCCTAAACCTAGTTTATGAATAGTAGACCATAGGTTTAGTGCCACATCCTCACCACCAATAATAGAGTATGGAGACTCTTCATGTTGGGAATCCTTAGGGAGAGGATCTCCAGTATTGTCTTGGCTCAATAGGAAAAAAGGGTTACTAAAGTGCTTCCCCTTCATAAATTCATGGTGCTTCTCCTAGTTTCGATCTCTCTTGCATTGTGTTTCAGTGGGACAGTACTCTCGAGTGTCATAGCCATTCATAATGTATTCCTCATGAAGATCTAGAATGCCCAACTTTTTTAAGTGTTTGAAAGAGCATCCCTAGCATAGATCGATCAAGGAGTGATGGGGCAATACAACATTGCCCTCCATATCATGCCATCATAATTGTTCATCTTGATGTAGGATGAAGGTAAAGTTTGATACATACTCATCTGGATGAGTATATACCACTTTGCACTCTTGTCAAACTAATGGTTTGACATCTTCATGCTTGTGGGAAGAAGACATCTTATAACAAATAAAATAGTCAGTGTGCTTTTTGTAATTATAAGTCATTTGAGAGTGATGTTAACCTTGGGTTCATCTAATGATATTAATAATTTTCACTAATCCTAGATAGCCCACATTTCAACAAACAAAGTCCTTGGCAATGGTGTTAATGATGAGTGATGAAGGTACCCCTACACACAACCATACAAATCACAAAGTGTTTATGTACAATTTCGTTGAATTTCATGGACTTTATAGTTTTTAGTACACTAGTATTCTAGGAAGTGAACCTTGCCCTAAGATCATTTGTTGTCTTCCTGATTACACTTGTGAAGCATAATGGTATGGTTAAGAGTAATCGAGACATATAATTTTTTTATCATTTTGTGTTTTATGATTTTGGTGCTTGAAGATAGATAAAGTAATTTAATGACTAATTTAATTTAACTAACTAACTAATCTTTAACTAATCCTAACATAAGCATTTGGTCCCACTTTCCACACACATCTTGAACCCATGTATTCACTACTAGGTTACCAAGTACTATGCTATTGGGCACACCAAGCAATAACATTGCTAGGATTACCAAGCAAATATGTGTTATGCTCGAAGTAGTTGTACTTATGTATTTAATCTATCTAGCTTATCTCACTTAATCAACTTAATTACTAGAAAATATTAAATAATTAACTAAAATTAGTAAATGCATAAATAAATATCTAAGCTATCTAAAATGCTGCAAGGTTTATTAAGAAGCTTGTCTTTATTGCTGTACACATTGTCATGCTCAGGTATAGCAATGCTTGAATAAAGATCTGTACGCTTAATGACTCCTACTACGGGCACTCGGGAGAAATATTCTAACTTTCAAATGTAAAAACTGCAAGAGTTCAGTTGCTACTATGAATCTGATGCCCATAAACACGATTGGGATCTTGTATTTATAGTTTATGCTCTAGGGCTATGTCAATGGGGCCCCATCAACATATCAAATGCTCTATCAAAGTGGCCCTGTTGATGNTTGAAATAGTGATGCACTAACCTTTTTTTGTATAAGCTCATTGTTTAATCTTCTTTGTACATGCCCAAACTATCTAAGATACCATTCTTATAACTTATTTGAAATAGAAGCAACTCCAAGCCTTCCTCTAATGTCTGTATTGTATGGTTTATATTTTTTGATAACATTCAACATCGATCTAAGCATTTGCATTTCTATGACACTAATTTGTTTTGATGCCTTTTTTGTAATTGCCAATATTTTACACCATATAAGATAGTAGGCCTGATTACTATCATGTAAAATTGTTCCTTTAGTTTTATTAGAATTCTTTTTATTTCATAAAACATCATTAGCCTATCTCCGTTTTCATCATATTGCCTTAGTACTATTTCTTATATCTTTATCAATTTCACTCTCTAATTAGAGCATTGATCCTAGGTAGCTACATTGTTTGCAATAAGAGACCTTTTGGCCTTCAATTGTCACTTATATCATTGCTAGTTATTTATCTCTTTTATTATTGATAGTAACTAGGCCTTGTGATTATTGGGCATCACATCGGGAGAATGTCCTAACATTTGCAAAATCTAAATAAAGAACTCATCTATGAGATTTGATTGCCAACAGGATGCTAATTGCCATTGGCAAAGTTTAGTTGAATACATACATGTTGCCAACTTAACACNGTTTTAATAAGTTTGTATGTAGATTAATGATGGATGCTTAGAGCATACTTTTTTTTTCTTTTTGTAGCATTTCATTTATATTTGATGTTGACTTAACTCATACTTTACCTTAACTTGCTTTTATAAATATCATAAAATATTCACAAAAATTATAAAATATCAAAAGAATCATCACCAAGAGCCACAATGCTCATTATGCTTAGTATAATTCCCAGAGGGTTGGTAGATGAGTGAAAGCCTATCCTCTTCAAGTGGTTGTGCCTAGGCTCAAACTGAGGTCTTCAACTAAAGAAATGAGCACCTTACCATTACTTCAAATGAAATTATAAAATATTTAAAACAACAAACATAGTAAATGCTTACATGGTTAGCTTTGTTGCCTTTGTGCCTTGATGCTTCTCAACGGCAAACCATATACTAATCCATTTCTATTGAGTAGCGGATGCATGGTATATGCAGAGTATGCATAACATACATACATTGCCATTAGTAGTGCTCANTTAAGTGTAGTATTTGAATTTCTTTCCATCTACATCGCACTCTCCCATGCACAATGCTTCCATGGCAATGACCGATCATGACAAGTTAGCTTGTTTCTCGTCCTTTTACTTGTGTGACCTTCCTTCTATCGTTTTTTATTTAATTTCCATTTTAGTATCATCGTCGATGGTAAAGTCGATTCGGTGGCATGTATTTTCTCCATCTTTCTCCTCGTCTTGTCTTCCTTTTTCTCAAGTAACGAGATGCCAAAGTGATCAAATGAAAATGACATTTGTTAATATTTCTTCCGGCGGATAAATATTCTGTAGACCGTTTTGGTGCCGCTAGTTCTAGCGTTTGTCGGAGAATCTATTGATTTCTTATAGCTGTGTACAAATGTGTATTTCGTAGGCATATTTATGTTTAAATTTTATATTTTTACTGGATGGATCCTATACTTTTGATTCAGGTACATTTGAAACTGGAACAGGTAATGGCAGAAATGTAGTAAGAAATGTTATTTTACGTTTGGCAAATAGGCTATGCCAATCTACTCATCTTTGTTTTGATTTGGATACAAGGATCTGTTGATTCTTTGAATGTTCTGTTCTTCTTTTTGTTTAATTATTCTACCAGAAGTTTGTGCGTTTGATTACATCTTAATACCCTTAAATTAAAAGCATTAACATATATGTGTATTATTGCTGCACTTCTTTGGTATGGAACTACAAAATATGATGGGAAATCCACCCTATTAGCATCAGCAATCATGTTACTTTACCCTGCATGAATAAAATCCAGAGTAGATTCACTGCAAAGTTAGTTGTGTTAATGTTTTATAAGAGATTTGCATTGAAAATGTGCTATAAATTGAAAATTTTCAAGTTATTTGTTGGATCTTAGAATTGAATAGTTTTCCGTGTTGCCTAACAGCATCTATTTTCACAGTGAGAAATAGCTACAATAGAAACAAAGTTGGTACGTGCATTTTGATTTTCTCTTTTACTTTTTGTGCGTTGCATCTAATACAAATATATTTAATTATGTCTTGAATTACACGCGTCAATTTCATTCAAGGATATTTACTGCATGCTATATTCTATTTTAGGTGTTTAGCACTTGTAATATCTGTGCATATAATTACGCTTCTCTTCATTTCACCAGGTAACTTGCTGAGTTGGTGTCAGAAAGACAAAACCTTAGCCCACTTAGTCAAGTTCTACTACATTGCTTGCAGCTACTTAATCAAAATATGTAACTGTTAGTTTAGAATAAAAGCAGGATAGTTTTGGGTTTGTGGTTCATAGTGTTTATTGTTAATTGTGTGAATGCTGATATCAAGCTATGGACTTCTATCTTATACAATTGTTCAAAATTCAGTCTGCCACAATTCACGATATAACCACTTTTATGTTGTCAAAGTTAATTCACCTCTAAATGCTAAAATTGTTAAGGACATGCCCATTATCATAGGTAACACTTCTGTCTTAAGATGCTTGATCGTCTGAAAACTTTGGTTTTAATAAACATTGCCCAATCAAACAGCTTTTTTGTTTTGTTGTTATTTTTTTTCGCAAAGGTGAAAGATAGCTTCTTAACAGACGAACAGCTATTCAAAAATTTGGTGGTAGTTGTATTTATGGCAATATCTATACATATTGAGTTCAAGTTCACTTGGCAACCATTTCTGAGTTCAAGTTCACTTGGCAACCATTTCTGAAGTGCTTAAGAAAATTGACTTATTATGATTGGTTAAAGGAATTTGTTGAGTTGGTATATCACACTGACATTTATTATATATTATATATACACTGTTGTAAATTGAGAATTCAAGAAAAATTCTTGGTGGTAATCATACCATAAAAATGGGACAAACAAAAGTGATAAACATCACAATTGCTAAAGTCAAAGTATATTTTATGGCATACCCATGTGTTTTGTTGTTAATTTCTAATGGTATAATTGATATATGTAAAAATTTGATTTTGTTGAAGCAGTGCACAACCATAATATTAACTATCTTTATGAATGTTGTAAAAAAATTGATTTTGTGGAGCCACTGTCTAAGTATTAGACTATCAGGTTAACTACCTTTATGAATGATTAATTAAAGCTTGTGTGGGCACATGACAGTGGTAATGTTAATACTGGTTGTTGGAAATAAGTATTATGTGACAAGTGAATAACCTCATTCATTTTTTTTTCCTAGCCTATTCAGAGAAGGTATTTTGAACTTCATCTTTCTGTATAACTGCTCTTTAGGTAATGGTTTTAACCATTCATCAAGTGTATTCTAAAGGTAACAGAGCCATTGTCTAGGAAAAATAATTATTATATTCATGACTGGTACCCAAGCTTTTCAATAGTATCTGTTTCTATACTTTCTGTAAATGACAGTTATATAGATTTTAGTTATTTATTAATTAAGTTTAAAATGATTTTGCATTGAGTGGAAGACAAGTATTTGTAGGGATTAATGAAAATTCTATAGATTTGTCTAGGTTCTAGCCAATCAAAAGTTGGAATTCTAATGTTTTTTGTAGCAAATTCCAGCTCTGTCTATTGTGGTAGTTAATTGTGGTCTATTTTTCTTGAGATGTAAGTGTATGGACATAAATCTTGTACTTGATAAATCTGCTAAGAATAGCTCCTTCACATTGACACACTAGGTAGTGAAAGGTTTGTATTCAACATCAAATGCTTTTACTGCATTCTGTAGCTCCTAGTAGTCACTCATTCTCTAGGTCAAGTTCTCAACTGTAGATCATTGATTGGTGAAGCACTACCTAAGAACATCGAGTTCTGCATTTACCCCCTCAAGCTTCTACTTGGTGTCTTTACGATGCTTGAACTCTACTTTGTACAACAAGCACAAGCTAGCCACCTATTTCTCCAATATTGATAAGCTCCATGTGCTCCATCATCTCCTTGGTCTACAACTCTTTCATGTGGATCTTAGCATTATTATAATCATTGAGCCCATCAAAAATAGGCTGCCAAACATCACCTCCTTTCTTAAGTTGCTCAAGGGCCTTATTAACTTTGACCTTCATCATTTGGATGTGTTTTTCATTAATCTCTTTCTATAGACCAACCTGATCTCTATAGTGATTTTTAACTCCCTCGAATTTGAAAGCCTTGTTTTTCCAAGTGGATATCTCTATTGTAGATTTTTTGCAAATGGCCCAGACTTCCTCCATGAAAAGATTTCTATTTTTGGATACAAATATTCTTAGTTTATTGTATACTCTAGCTAGATACTCCTACTATTAATGGATGAAATCTTGCATTTGTTGCATCTGCACATCAACATTTCATAGCCAATGATTTTTTATAGTCAAAGTTACTTTTTCTTTGCAAGTTTAGTCCAAGGCCTTTTGGATATTATGCATGGTGGCATCAACCAAGGATTGATTAAAGATCATCATCTCCTTTGCATTCTCAACCTTCTTGAGCTTGTCCTAAAGCTATTAAAAAGCTTCATCATGGGTTAGTGTAGGGTTAAGAAATCCAAGATCAGCAAGGTGGGCTCTTAGTTCAACAACCTCTACAGCCAAGCATTGGTTTTGAGCTTGGACTATTTCAAGTTGTCCCTTCATGATAATTCATTTTCCCCTTGCTTCCAATAGCTCCAAATGGATTACAATGATTGTATTTGGAAGTTGAAAGACATTCAAAATCAATTGCCCAATTCCCACTAGTCGTTTTAGCAACTACTTATGTTGGGTTGCATTCAATCTACCACTAACTATTCTTGTAGATGTTTGCACATCTCTAAGTGCTAAAATATTTAATACATATGTCCTAGGTGCATTCAATGCCTTAACAATTCTATTAGCAACCATCTTTTCTATTGCCTCCTACTCATGGTGTTGCATCACCAAGATAGTTACCTCCTTACCCTCCTCTAGATCCACCAAAATGTAGTGACATTGCCAAAGATTTCTAGGAATTGTTGCTATTGTGAGAGAGATATCATTACCTCTTGGGTGCTAGGATTCGATCTCGTGGGTAGTTACATTCTTTTGGCTGAAAAAAATTAGCCCACCTTTTTCCATCTGGCTAATGATTCAAGTCACTTCATTAAGGTGACTCATCCTTGGATGATACATAGATGAATCACCACCACTTATTCCTACTCAGTGATCCTGCTTATGCAAGAGCTGCTCTATGATCTCATACATTTATTCAAGGGTAATGCAAGACTTTGATGTTGTTTTTTGAGTGGGTGGTCGAGATGGTGATTGCTTCTTCTCTTCCTTAGTTATGGCAGGGGACTTAGCTTTCATCATTTCTACTAAAGAGGTATAAGGAGCATGCCTGATTGCATTGTTGGCGTAGTAACCTATTCCTTCCATTTTGCATAGTTTTTTAATGAGGTAGGAAAAGGGAAGGATCTTTCTTTAATGTTCATTCTCTCTAGATAGATTAGTTATGGAAGACTGATGGGGAATCTTTCACTTAGAGCAGCACATGCATGGGCAGAAAAGGTAATAACCTTATTGGGCCTCACTATTGAATTAAGGTGATGGGTCAATATTTTGAAATACACATGTTCTACCATAGTGAGCACATCATACTCCTTGTAGTCCACTCCATAGCATTGCTAAATCCACTTCTTCTTTACCTTAGGGTCTACTTGAGTTGAGATATCTGCCAAGTTGGTTCCAATATCAAGCAAGCTGAGAGCCTATGCAATTGCTTCCACTGAGTAGGACACACGAATGTGCTTGATTCTAACTATGACACCTAGCTACCAATTGTTCTAGCACTCCCCATTCAAAGTGATGATTGGCCACATGGTAGAGGTTCTCAATTGAGTTTTGACTTCCTCTGAAGTTGAATATTCCTAGGCTTGATTTGACCAAGGAAGGCATAGTTCAAGGTAACTTTAAGTCTAGGTAGGGACTTGATGCCTCATTTAGGTGAGACTTCTATGTTTCTACTTATTCTAGAATTTGATGAATAGATTCCACTTTGGGATCCTCATGAAGATGTCTCATGGCATGAGTTTTGGCTTCCTACTACAAGGGTTGTGCTTGTTGGTCCCTTCTAGTTCTAGGCTACTTATCCCTAGGTTAGGATGGTCCTGCCTCTAGTCCATGCTTCAATCGTAGTGCCATATATGAATACAACATGATCAAGGATTAGCATATAATATGTAACTCATAACATTAAGTACCTTATCTCTTTTGGGATAGTTACACTTGGCTAAGGTGTGGTCATGGTAGATTGATCTTTTAATAGTATTTTAATATTACTTTAATTAATTTTAGGTTACAAAATTTTATTAGAATGGTTTAATTTCCATAGGTTGATGATTTAATATTATTTTATTAAACCCATGGAGGAGTTAGAAAAATTTCGAGAACTTTTTTGTCAAAAATGTAAGGTTTATGACCCCCACAATGTAGAGTGTACCTTTAGTAGTAAGAGGACTAAAAAATAACTAAAATTGGATAAGTGGTGTGAAAGCTATAGGCTCTAGAAGGTTTGGGGCTTTGAAAAATCACAAAACCTCTACTCTTGTTTGAAGAAAAAAAGTAAAAATTGTGAGTGTTGTGCCCTATTTATAGTATTTTTACCATGCGTCAATGGGGCCATGTCGATGCAAAAACTAGTGTTGAATTTTCAAAAAGTCAAGAAAAATTAGGATTTTTTACTTGAAATTGAAGTCTTTTGGAAGTCCATGAAGCCAAGAACATGATGAAATGCATGAAGAGGATTTGATAGTTCACAAAAATGGAGAAATTGATGGGAGATTGCAATTTTATTAGCGAAATTCCTTAAGGAGCTCACCATTAGATGCAGCCAATGTGAAATATAGATGATTTGATTGGAAAAATGCCTAAGGATAAGGGACTTAACTAGTCCAACCAAGATCTATGCAAGTGTGTCCTCCCCATAGCATGCATATGCCCTTGTTGCCCTTGTCTAACCTTAACCCAAGAAGTCTATGGATCCCACAGTTGATTAATGCTTATGAAAAGTTACGAATCAAATCCAGATGAATCTACCTAGAATTTTAATGCATCAAATTAAGACATTGAACAAGACATGGAAACTGCCAATAAGGTGAAAAACAAAAAGCATGGACGTGTAATACCCATTCATAGGGAGCAAGAGCTAGCATCCAAAGCCCCCCAGAAAGAAAGCTAGTTGAAAGAAGAAAATGCCCAGGTGGCTTTATTTTTACAATAATTAAACTAACATTAACCTATAAAATTAAAATGAAACCAACAATGCCTAGATCTAGCTCTAAAATACTTCAATCAATATTAATTTTAGGAATTAATAAAATAAACATCCATAGTAAAATATTTTTGCAAGATTCATATGTTCAATAGTAGAGAATAGATAGATCACAACCATAAATTAACATCCTAAGTTTTCCCCCACTCCATCAAATTATAGAAAGATATTGAAATTAGGCTTGAGAAGGTATAGGAAAAAAGGTATAATTCAAGATTCAGATCCAAGATTTATGCATTCAAAGGGGAAGGGTTCATCAATCAAATTCTAGCCAAAATCCAAGAATTCAACAATTTTAAAACATTCACAATTATCCATGGGCCCAAGGATACTCTTAATTTCTACCACCAATACTAATTCTCATATTAGGAATCCTTAGCCCCTGTTGGCAATCTTCTGTAAAAAAATGCCCCAAATCATTATGGGTGTGTTTAAATCATTACAGAAACAACTCCCATCCAAGTCATTTAGGTGTGAGAGTGTAGAGAATGGGCGAAGAGATCCAGAAAAAGGGTAATAAAGGATTTCAAAAAAAGGCTAAGCTTACAACAATAATCTTGATTTATTCATACAAGCATTGTGAAGGTGGTTAGACAAGCAAGAAGAGAGAAGTTTGAGAAAACATAACAAAGATGGATTATTTTACCTCCTTGCTAGCCATTATCAAACATGATAGAGATGGATTATTTTACCTCCTTGCTTAGATATCTTACTTACTAAGAGAAATTATCATAATATTGGATTGCTATGTCACACTTGATTTTTTTCTCCTTGCTATCTCTTATAGCAACCATAGTCTTCTCTCCCTTCTCAACTATGCTCCTTGTTGCTGTATCCTTTTTTTATATATATATACACAACTACTTTTTACTTTGTGTGGTTTTTTACCTCTCCTCCTTTCCCTATTTGTAGGTGGAATAAGGGATAATGGATGGTTTCTTGTAACTAACTTCTTGGGAACTATTCATATTCTTTTCTTTCTTAAAAAAGTTCTCTCTTTTTTTCAGCATTGAGTGATGAGTTCAATTCTCTTTACAATCACTATAAAAAATTTATAAAATACATATATTCATAGGTTGTAGGTTCAATTCTTGAATCAACAATTTTTGATATTTCAGAATTCAAATTTTGCTAGATCTCAGGTTTAATTCCTCTTGATAATTGCAAAACATTCCAGCATAATATCTATCTCTTCATTATTTAGAATTGTCATAAGATGCAAGGAATGAGTTTTCAAAATAGATTCATGATAAGGATAGTTTAGGATACATAATTAAATAAGGCACCTTCTTTTTCAGGTCAGTGATGTGAATTTTCTCATCGTCTTACAAGCCTTGAAAGGTCATCATGTGACCTCTCTACAGCCATGCAGAGGGTACTTATACTTTACTATTTTAAACTAAAAATAGAAATGCATCACATTTAGATAAAATAAAATATAAAGCTATAGTATTTGCACACAATATTCCTAATTCATGGATCAAGTTCCTCCAACTTGATTCATAGGCCAAGTTCCTCAGTATGAGCATTCTTTTGCATCTCAACATACCTTAGAGTATTGTCCTCAATTTTTCTTTTGTTTCTCAACATCTCTATTGAAATATAATAGAAAATATTTTTTTCTCATATATTAATTATTATTATTATTTTAAAACATTCCTAGCATGTATTTTAAATCATATTTCCTATGCATAAAGTATTTAAACATTTAATCATAATACATATAAAAATCTGGTCAAAAAATTTATTACTATTTAAATTAGCCATTTCCACCATAGTTCAAACAAAGCACACATACAACTTATCAACAAAACATGCACATAAACACATAGAAAGACTATTACAATTGTTAAGATAAAAGCTTAAGGAGAAGTGGTTCGTTATAGGACGAATGAGATTGAAAGTGGAATGGATTTCAAAATCATGGTTACATGAAGTCCATTGTGGATTATGTGGTCCAATGACCCACTAAAATTCATCCTTAGTTGAAACCAAAAGAAACCACTTTCAATGACTTTACATCACCATCCTAAGCTAAGTCCACCCCCTCACGATACAAGAATGCTCCCATAGATCATACACTGTTCCTTATTTGAGAAGAAAAGAAAACCAAGAAATGAGAAAGGGACTTAGTTAGAGGGGACCTTTAGGCATTAGTAACACATCTTTCTAGTCCCATAACCAATGCTTATAGCCTATTTAGTTTTCCTAAGGGGTGTGCTTTGAATTTGCATCATTTTTTTTTTGGGATTTTATGTTTTTATGAATTTTTGGATAGAAACCACACCATGCAAAGACTTATTCAAATTTCTATTATTGGTCGACATGAAATGATAACAAATCCATGAAAATACTCATGCATCCAAGTGAGTAGAGAGGCACAAAGAGTACTAAATCCCCTTGAAGTTACACCCTATTCAGACCTTTGAATCTTTTCTAAGTTTGGAAATACCAAGGTTACAACTTTTGTTAAAGTTTCATTATTGGAAAAGGTACATCATATTTGCAAAATATAGAAAACCATAGATTTTTTGGATGGATGGATGGATGATGTGGACTCACTGCCTATTCCATGAAAAATAAACTTTGTTATTATCTTCAGTCATTAAAATTCAAAAATAGAAACTAGACATTAGCAATCAAAAACATTAGGTACAAACTAGCATTGGTAAATAGCTATAACATGACTGTGTCTTGTTGGAAAAAAAGCAATTTTATTAGATAACAAGAAAAATTCACACCAAAATAAAGGAAAATATAAAAGAAATTGTAAAATATTCAAGAAAAATAAAACATACTAACGATGTTGTAAATCAAAAATTTGGGAAAATAACAATGTAAAATAAAAAGGTATAAAAATAAAGAAAGTGTAAAACAATAAAAGTAGAAAAAATGAATAGCCATTTTAATGATTAGCATGGATAGCCATCTCCCCCATGACTAGGTTGGAAGGATGAGATTTGAAAATTTGAGCAAGGTTGTCCATCTGAGGAGATTTTGATTTGACTGACTTGCTTGGACTAATGAAAGATTTTAGTTGTTGCATGTTAACTAGTTGTTTCTTGTTTGGGCCTTAAGGTTTGTAGATGAACATGATCCTAAGGTTTCATAAATGATGTAAGACCCTTTCCACAACATTTTGAACTTAGTTCGTTAAACTTAGTTTGCTAAGGTATGTGTGTGGGGTTCGAGTAGAGGACCTTGTCTCTAGGTTGAAATTTTACCTTTTGTATTCTAAGGTCATGGTGTTTTTTGTTGAATGCCTTATGCACTTCATTCAAAGATAGTGCTACTAATCAATTTTTATCTAGCACATTAAGGTTGATCAATCTCTCTTTCTATGCTAGGCTGAGGTCAAGATCTAGATCACAAGTTGTTAAAAGTGTATAGAGCTTGAATTGAATTGGAAGAGTTGGTAATTTTCTATACACTAGCTCATAGGGAGAGCAGACCTATAGGGAGTTTCCATGTGGAGTGGTAGGTCCAAAGGGTATCATTTAGTTTTATGCTTCATTCTCTTCTATATTTACTAATTGTTTAGGTTAAGATCTTAGTGATCTTCCTATTGGTAACCTCTACTTTACCATTAACTTGGAGATGGTAGGGTGTTATTAGTTTATGTTCAACCCCCAAGAATTGCATGAGCTTATAAAAAGTAGCACCTATAAAATGAGTACCATTGTCAAAAATTAGTGCATGTAGCACTCCAAACCTATTTACAACATTCTATTATACAAACCGTGTAGTAGTGGAAGATGTACAATTAGTGATAGCTGCTACTTTTGACCATTTCATACAATAGTCAATAACAACTATTATGTATGCCTTTCCATTTGACATGGGCATGATGGGATCCATGAACTCTATACCCCAAATGTTAAAGGGTTCTAATGGCTAGATCCACTACTGAGGTTCCTACATTCAAGCAGTCATTCCACCATCTCATTGATAGTATTTATTAAAGTAGAAAAATTGGTAGGCATCCTTGAAGATTGTTAGCCAATAGAACCCTACCATTAGGATTTTAATGATTTTGTATCTCCCTACATAGTGTCCCCCATAGGGATCCTCAAGAGTATCTTGGAGAATGCGTAGTTTGTCAACATCAAGAATACACCAATGGAACAGGCCATCAGTGCATATCTACTAAAGGTGTTCATTGATTTCCATGAAGTGTTTTGCCTAATGAAAAAACTATTATTTCTTCTAGTTGTCTAAGTCTTATGGCATCTCTTGAGTAAGAAGATAAGTGAGGATGCCATCATGCCATTTTGGTTCACCAAGCACTTGTTCATTTATTGCACCAGCAAAGAGGAGTTCATTAGGAAATTGGTTAGAGGGTGGGCTCTCATTCTCTTTGTTGTCCTATCATAACTGAGACAAGTGACCAGTTACCACATTCTTAGTCTTCTTTTTATCTTCCATTGTAAGATTAAACTCTCGTAAGATCATTAGCCACCATATGACATGAGGGCTCACTATTGGTTTATTCTTCAAAAAGTGAATGACACTATGATCAGTGTCCACAAACACCTCATATCCAAGCACATAGTATCTAAATATTTCCAAGGCATACACCACTACCATTAGCTCTTTTACCATTGTGGTGTAATTGAGATGTGCACCCACAATGCTTTGGCTTACAAAGGGGATGTAATATTGATGTTTCTAATGATCCAACTACATAAGTATAGCTCCCAAGGCATAATTTGATGTGTCTATCATAATGTGAAATGATCGAGACCAATCAGGTGCACATAGAATTAGAATTTCTACAAGCCTTTACTTAAGAATCTAGAATTCCTTTTCACATTTCTTAATCTATATGAACATAACATATTTCTTTGTTAGTTTGACCAACAGTTTTGCTATCTTAGAGAAATTTTCTATGAATTTCTTGTAGTAGCCAGTGTGTCCAAGGAATGACTACATAACTTTAACAATTTCTAGCTAGTGGGTTATTTATTGGATGATCCAAATCTTTTCAAGGTCTACCTCAATCCTTGCTTAAGAAATTTTGTGCCCCAACACAATGCCCTTCTAGATCATGAGATGGCTATTTTACCAATTGAGCCAAAGATTAGTCTTCATGCATATTTTAAGCACTTCCTCAAGGTGGTCTAGGGATTACAAAAATGTAGTATCATAGGTGGAGAAGTCATCCATGAAGACTTCCACCTCGCTACCAATATTCAATTGAAAAATGTTCAAAACCAAGCATTGAAAAGTTGTAAGGGCATTACACAAACCAAAGGGCATATTATGACATGTAAAATTTCTCCATGAACTTGTGAATGTTATTTTGGCCTAAATTTTGGGCATAATTTGAATTTGGTTATAGCAACTACGAAAGATATAATAGCAATGTCTAAAAATAGTGTCCAACACCTAGTCCACAAATGGCAATGGAAAATGATCTTTAAACATCGCCATGTTCAACAACTTGAAATCAATATTGACTAGTCACTTACTGCATTTCTTTGGCATAATTACAAGTGGACTAATCCACTCTCTATCCACAATTGGATAGATAAACCTAACCTTGAGGAGTTGTTCAATTTTCTCTTTGATGATCTACTTTAATTTGGGGTTTAGCCACCACTATAGTTACCTCTTTGGCTTCATGGACAAATTGATATAGATGTGACGTTGGAATATTTGAGGATCAATCCCTATGAGTTCAAGATATGACTAAGTAAAGGCTATTGGACACTTATTAACCACCTTCAATAACATCCTTTTCTACTTAAGAGCAAGGTTGACATTGATTATCATCAGCTTGTCATTTTTCAAAAATGCATATTCCATGCTGGTAGGTAGACTTTTTAACTCAAAGGGCTCATGTTTAAAACTATTAGGGTTTTCCAACTCTCTACAATTAGTATCATTAGGCTCATCACTGAAGAGTTGGTGATGAACTTACTCCAATTTATCCATGTCTTCAACATAGGCATAAGTTAGGCTCTCTGTAGGTTCCATGCAAAGTGTGCTACATTTAGAATTAGTTGTTAGCCACTAGGTGCCTTCCTATTTTGTAGTTGCTACATAGAGGCACTTATGGATTTTAGATTCATCTACACATTGTTTGCAAGCTTTGATTTATGTGTTTTTGATAGACCATAACTTTTGTACATAGTTGCACCCAATATTGCTATACATGATGTAATGAACTCTCTTCTTCTCAATCTTTTTGAATGAATTTTCCTTGGAAATATCTAGGAAAAGATCTCTAATGGCCATTCTCACATCAACAGTGCTCAAAAAAGCCTTTCCCATAATGATTGGAAAGTTCCCCTTACAATTGTCAACCTTGATCACCAATAAATTGGTAGAATATGATCACCCATAGATAATGGTCACAATGTCCTCCACTAATCCCAAGGAAAAAATGATGGACTAATTTGCCAATTCTAAATGAATGTTTCTCTTCTTAAAAGGAGGTAGGTTCTAGGCTTGGTACATTTTATGGAAAATCATGTTGATACTAGAACCTGAATCAAGAAGAGCCTTGCATGATTCATTTCTAGTGATCTAAAAGTAGATGAGAGGATTGCTAGGATCAACCCTTTTCCTAGGAAGGTTGCTAGCCTTGATCCAATCAAATATAGTATGGGTTAACATGATTGTGAAAATCTTGAAAGACATTTTGTTTGAAGGGCTCTTAAAAGAAGAAAATGCAAAGGATGAAGGAGAAACAGGGCAACCAAGTACATAAGTCAATGAGGGCTTTGTAGAGATATTATTTTAGAAGAATGATCTTTTACAGTATCTAGTTTTTGAACCTCTTGGCTAAGGAACCAGTTGTAAGTAAATGTTTCTAGTAGCGTTACATTGTTGTGACTACACAAGAATCTTGCCCTGCATGGATGGAGTAGGTGGTAATTAGGTTAAGGGTGGAGGAAGATGTGCTAAAGGATGAGGAAAATGATAAAGATATGGGGATTCCCCTCTAGGAGATGAAGAATTAGTTCTATAGTACTCCAAAGGGTAGTAGTGATGTTGGAAGAAAGCATGACTAGAAAAGTCATGCAGAGACATAGTTTGTTGAACATAGTATCCATATGGATTAGGTTGTCTATAAGGGTAATACTGCCTTGGTGATGGCATCCCCCATGACTATGGATGCTACCACTAATGGTATTGTTCATATGATTTTAGTGGACCTCTACATGGATAATAAGCTTTTTGTTGCTGGTGGAACTTCCTTGGGTTACCTAGAGGATAAGGCAACCTTCTAGATTCTTTCCTTCATGCTAGTCTAGGATTTAGAGTATGCACCCTAGATTCATGTAAGTGTGACTCAATAGGGCAACATTTCTTATGATTTTCATATTGGTAGATGTTACATCCACCATCATCATCTGATTCTGAATCGACAACCTCTTCTACTATAGTAGCTTTGCCCTTACCCTTTTGGTAGGAATGTTTAGTTTCCTTTCTTCTCCTACAGTCATGATCACTGCCTTACTCTTTGGATTCTTTTGCAATTTTTAAAGCTATTTGGAATTTTTCATCTAATGATTCTCACATTTTTTCAACCTTAGCCAAAATTTTAGATAGATTTCTGAATTTGCAAGGTTTTTTTTTTTTTTTTTTTTTTTTGCACCACTTTACCAAGTGGTGCCTCTCCCTACCTATCATAAAAATAGATCTCCCTTTTTCTTATGGAAGGATCCTAGTTATACTGCTCATTACTTACCTATTTTCTCAACTCATCTTCTTCTTTTGTAACTTAGTTAATTAGCCTTTGAATCTAATGAGCCCTTAGTTCTGATAGTCTTCCTTAGCGATAGAAACCAAGAGTTCTCCTTGTTTCTAATTAGAGTCTATCTATGATATGGCGAAGTTGCTCCTATTGAGAATAACCATGGCTAGGACATCTATGAAAGAGAGATTAATACCTATCCATGGTTGTGTCCAAGGGTTCATGTTTTTCTTGTTGGTAGCCTTGGATTTGTTTTCTCCAATTGAACACTCTGGAGTATGTTTGATATTTATCATTAAAAATCTCAAGCATTTTACTCCATCAATCAATTAATTCTAGCTCTAAGGAGTGGTACCAAATTTCTGCTTCTTTGATGAGTCTCCTAGGAAACATCTTAAGTTTTCAACAATCATTTTCTATGTTTTGCAAGGCATAGTCATTGTTAAAGGCTTGAATATGGGTTTGTAAATTTGAGTTATATCCCCCCTCAAATCTAGGAATATTGTTCATATCCAACCTCTTGATTCTACTATCTTTCACATGTTTTGTTAGAATTCTAACTACCTTGGCAATGTTTATCATGATTCAAGTTGCAAGTAAAGGATCATCATCATCATGATTTCAATGTTTCTTATGATGTTCTCTACTGCCCCTTTAGTCATGGTGGGGCCTACAATCATTGTCTCACCACTCACCTCCATCTTGGTTTCTTCCCCTATGGTTTTAATCAGATTCAAAAGAGGAAGAAGAAGATGCACATGAAGAGGACAAATAGGAATGAGGACTACCACCACCATAGTATTATCCACCTCCTTCCCACTTGTCATGACCATGATCATCAAATTTATCATCATCATGGTAATTGCCAAATCCCCTACCTTAACTCCCACTTTTGCTTGAACCTAGATTGTTGATAGTAAACTTTACATGTGGGTTCAAGCCTCCTTTACCAAAGTCAAGAGGTGGTGAATCTTCATGTTGAGAATCCCTAGAGGGAGGATCCTCCTTGTTATTTTCATTCAACAAGAACAAGGGCTTAGTGATCCATTTCCCCTTCATAGCTTTATGCTACTTCTCTTGATGCTAATCTTGATTGTGTTATGTTTTTTTGGGATGATAGTGCTAGTAGTCATGGTCCTATACAACATATTCATCATGGAGATCCTTGATGCCAAACCTCTTAAGAGTTTGGAGTAGCATCCTAGGAAAAAATTGGTCAAGAGTAAACACAACATTGCCCGCCATATCTCTCCACTACAGTTGTTCATCCTAATGTAGGATGAAGGTGAAATCAGGTACAAACTCATATGGATCAGTGTACACCACTTTGAATTCTTGAGGCATTAATGATTTTGATGCATCATGCTTGTAAGAAGAAGACATTTTAAAATAAAAAGATTTAGTGTGCATTAATTATAAGTATTTTTTTTATCTTTCAAATGATTGCAACTTTAGCATTCATTCCAATGATCTTAGATTATATTCACTAAGTCCTAGGTAGCGTATGTATTAAACTAAAAGTCCTTGACAATGGTGCTAATGATGAGTAGTTAGTAGACCCTACACCCAACCATATGGATCACTAAGTGTTCACATACGATTTGGTTGAATTCCATGGACTTATAGCCTCCTAAGTATATTTATCTTTAGGAAATGAAATTAACTGTTGCAATCGTTATCTTCCCAATTACACTTGTGAAATGCAAAGGCATGGTGAAGTGGAACTAAGGCATATGATTTTTATCATTTTTACGTTTTATGTTTTAAGTCACCTAAGACTAAAAAGGAATGAGTAAAATAATTAAATTGCTAATTTAATTTAACTAGCTACAATTAACTAATCCTAACATAAGCATCCATTTTCACTTGTCATACACATCTTGAACATATGTAATGCTATTGGGTTACCAAACATTAATTGTTACTAGAATTATCAAGTGCTAAGTGTATGTTTGAAGTGGTTGTACTTATGTGCTTAACTTATCACTATTTAATCTAGCTTAATTTATTTCATAAATAATTATTTAATTACTTAAAGCATTAAATAAAATTGCATAAAATACTAAATGCATAAAGGAAATAATTAATTTATTTCAAAGTGTGGTAAGGTTTATTAAAAAGCTCATCTTTATTGCC
The DNA here is from genome assembly GCA_015680685.1 of Gnetum montanum. Classification (NCBI taxonomy): domain Eukaryota; kingdom Viridiplantae; phylum Streptophyta; class Gnetopsida; order Gnetales; family Gnetaceae; genus Gnetum; species Gnetum montanum. Next base: position 99,109 of record MNCI01016412.1, read on the forward strand.
ACACATACTACCGCGCTTAGGTACAATAGTGCTCAAATAAAGATCCATACAATCTTTGGCTCCTACTATGGGCACTTAGAAAAAATATCCTAACTTTTAAGTGAAAAAATTACTAGATCTTTGCTACAACTATGACAAAAGATGTTATAAACTTGGTAGGTGAGCATAGATTTATAGATGAAAATAAATACTACGTTAATGAGGTCATGTCAATGCATCAACTCATACTTTTATGGGATCACGTTGATGGCACCACATTGACAAGGCCTCATTGACATAACCCATGGCGTGACACATCACTAGGTTATTAAGCATAAGTGCTAGTAGGATTACTAGGCATTAACATATGCTTGAAGTGGTCATACTTATATGCGTTAATTAATCGCTATGAATTAATTACTTAGATGTATTAAATTAAATTGCATGAATACTAAATGCATGAAGTAAACATTAAGCTATGTCAAAGTGTTGCAAAGTTTATTAAAGAAATCTCATCTTTATTGTTGATCACACCAATGTTCTCATGTATATCAGTACTCAAATAAAGATCCATACACTTATCAAATTTTACTGTGGGCACTTAGAAAATATTCTAACTTTTGGAAGATAAAATTGTAAGAGTTTAGCTAGCAACTAATGATTGAATTTCATAAATGTGGCTGGTGCATGCATTTATATAGGTGAAACAAGATACCACATTAACACATTCACGTTGATGTAGCAAACAATGTGTTGATGTGGTCAAATGATGACTCATCAATATGAAAATATGATTGGTAGTAGATATATGACACAAAGTGAAATGGAAATAAATCTATCAATAAATGCATGTAAACCAAGAAGGAAAATAAAAATAAAATAGATGTGAAGTAAATGTAGGAAAAGCCAAATACAAAAGATCTTATAGTTGGAACACCTAGATTACAGAGAGCGGAACCTACAAAGATATGTACCAAAGATCAAAAGCATCTAACAAGGAGCTTTGTTACCCTATTCTTGCTCCAACAAGTATATTGATTTAGATGCAATAGAAACAAAAGGAGATCCAGTAGTTGATGATTGTAGGAGAAAGACCGGATTACTGTGTTGATTCAATTCTTAGCAAAACTTCACTTGTCACAAGGACAACATGATGGGAATAAAATATGTTAGTAGAGGGATGATAAGAACTTTTTGTCATGCAACTACAATATTGTATCTATGATGCCATAGCTTTGTATATGTCATTGTAGATGCAATGTAGTGGGCCATGGTCATGCCTATAAATACCAACCCACCATCATGTCAAAACAAAAACTTTTGGCCAACACTTAGTAGAATTATTGTAATTTATTTTTGTGACTTAGAGTTAGAGTGTGGTTAACAATAATTGTATGGAATCTTTGTTTGAGTGGATTGTTCTTGGATGCAATTCATGAACAGAAATAAAGATTGAGATTATTTTTTACCATTACTACATCTCACTTAGCTTAATTTTATTTTTCATCATGTTTACTTTCATTAAATAATTTATATTTTTCAAGTACTTCACTTTTCAAATGTCTCTTAGTAAGGTAGTATAAGTATGACTAGTTTCAAGCAAAAAGTATAACTATTTGGTAACCTAGTAGTAACTTCACATGATCCACTCAGTACTGAGATCACTTGTTCATCCCTATAATAGTTACATTAGCCTAGGATATGTATGAAAAAATAGGAATGATTACTTATCATCCATAGGATAGAATAGATTTCTATTTTCATTGTACTTAGACTTAGATTTTATCATCATTTTCACCATGTTGAAACAACATCAACATATCATATACCTCACCAAGAGTTAAACCATACAAATTAAATCTCACTAACTCTATTTAGGAAGATAACAATTGTAAACTAAATATCAACTACTAGTATACTTACATTATCCATCCACTAATTACAATCAAGTCACACATGAATACTCATGAGACTTTTATGGTTGAGTGTTGGAATATCCAACAACTCATCAAGGGAATAATGAAAAAGCCAAAGAAAGATAAAATGAGCAATAGATCTCTTGAAAGAAAAGCACTGATGAGCTCTTAACATTTGAAAAATTTGAAATGCTAATTAGATGGTTATAAATGTCAAACCCTTTACATTTTTGGGTATCCTCCTATATATATGCTGCAAATGCCTTGTAAACCATATAGGAACTAGGAAATGGGGTTGATAGAATCTTCTAAAAACCTCCAAAATATTTTGGATGGATGAAATGATGCAAAATACAAAATTTGATGCTAGACATCAAAACTCTAATGTAGGATATCAAAAGCTAAAGACAAAAGATGATGTCAAATGTTGAAAGTTAATTCGATGTCATATGTTGAAATCTAATGCAAAATGTCAAAACTAATTTGAGAAAAACATCAAAAGCTGAAGATGAAAGCTAATGTCAGATGTGAAAGATGAAATTAACACAGGATGTGGAAAGCTTGATGCAAAATTCAAAACTAATTTGACATGAAATGTCAAAAGTTGAAGGGAAAAATTGACATTAAACATCAAAGATAAAATTGATGCTAGACATAAAAAATTTAATGCATGATGTTGAAAATAAGTTTGATGTAAGATGTTAGAAGCTACAAATGAAATTGATGTTGACATTGAAAATTGAAGTGGAAACAATGTGCTTGATGACATAAGATGTCATTTCTACCAAGCTAAAGATAGGAGGTTATAAATGACATTGCAAATAACATGAGATGTTAAATCTAGACTATAGAAGTTGGCTACAAGTGCCAAAAAGCCATAGAATGTACCAAAGTCTCTAAATTAAGCTTAATAAGTTTGTATGCAGATTGAGAATGGATGCTTAGTGCATAATTTTCTTTTCTTTTTGTAGCATTTCCTTTATACTTAATGTTGAGTTAACTCATACTTTACATTAAATTTATTTTATAAATATCATAAAATATTCATAAAAATTATAAAATATCAAAAGGATCATTACCTAGAGCCACAGTGCTCATGTTGCAAAGTAGGATCCCAAGAGGATTGGTAGATGAGCGAAAGCCTAACCTCTTCAAGTGGTTGTGCCCACACTGGAACTGAGGTCTTCAACTAAATAAATAAGCACCTTACCTTTACTTCAAATGAGATTATAAATTATTAAAATAAAAAACATAGTAAATGCTTGGATGATTAGCTTTTTTGTACTTGTGCCTTATTGCTTCTTGACAGTAAACCATATACCGATCCATTTCTATTGAGTAGTGGAAGCATGGTACATGTGGAGTACGAGTGGCATACATATATTACCATTAGTAATGCTCAACTAAGTGCATGTAGTGAAAAAATATTAAGTAAGTGCATCAATTGTGCTAAGCCATGCTCTCCTCATGATAATTGAAAATTCCTTTGTTAATATCTTTCACATTGATTACCAGAAAGTCTTCTAGATAAACTCACCCATTGATAGTGGTCACTACATCATCTATCTACCCAAAAGGAATGGTAACAAACTAATCTACAAGCTCCAACCTAATGTGGTACTATTTCACTCGTGGTAGGTTCCATGCTTGATATGTTTCATAACAAATCAAATTTACCCAAGAACCTAAGTCCTATAGAGCTTTTCATGGTAGAGTTCTAGCTACTCATAAATAAATCAAAGAAATTTCTAGATCAATTCTCTTCTTAGGAAATGTGTCTACCTTTATCCAATCTATAATGATTTTATTGAGCATGAAAATTTGCATGTTTTGATTGGATGATGATGGAAACTTATTGATAGTAAGAGAATATGTTGTAGGGGAAGTTGATTTTGATGAAGCTCTAATTCTACTAGCCCATTCAGGACTTGTTCTAAAGAAAGGAATTTTCTTCATTTGGCCCTTAGTGTTGTTGGTAGGATTCTCTATCTAAATCTTCATTATCCTTGTCACTTTTCTCTACTATAGTTGTGATGGTAATTCACCTTAAGTAGTAGGTGGTGGCACTTGTGGTAAAGGATTGGAAGGGGAATTTAATGGACTAGCTACTAGCAAATGTGCATAATAACTCTGATTCATCCTTGGAGTAGTAGGTCTATAGTATTCTGGTGGATAGTAAGGAGAAAAAGTTTGAACTAATTGTTTCCTAGAAATATTGGATGCTGAACATAATATTCATAAGGGTCTAGGTGCCTATATGTGTATTGTTCCCTTGGCAGTGTCATTGCCCATGTCTGCAATTGTTGTCTCTAATGCTAATATTGCTCCTGTGGTTTAGGGTAGGCTTTCCTTGGGTAATATGTTGGCTAGAAGGGTTGCCTAATATCACCTTGAGGATAATGTAATCTTCTAGGCATTTTCTTCTTAACAAAGCTTAGATTGAGTGCATTTACCCTAGATTATTATAGGTGGGCCATAATAGGACAACATCCCTTAGGATGTTTGTATTGACACACATTGCATCCTTCCTCTTCTTCTAAACTAGAGTCAGTGTATCCTTCAATGGTAGCAACATTTCCTTTGTGCTTATAAATTTTTTGTTCATAATCTCTTTTCTTCTTCCTTTTCCTTCCCATGTTAAGTGCTTATTTAGACCTTTCTTTCATAATTTTTATCACTATAGCAAATTTTTCATCCAATGAATCCCAAAATATTTCTACCATAGTTGCTTTATCATTGACTAATTTTTGAATAGGTAGATTCTTTTTCTAGATAAATTCTTCCAAGGTTTCATCCTCTTGTCACATATTCATACATCTCTCTTTTGAATTGATGAATCTCTATTATACTCTTCAACTAATTCCCTCTTTCTTAGCTCATCCTTCTCTTTTGACACATGGTTGATTACCCTTTGGATGTGATGGATGATCATTTTTGATAACCTACCTTGGTTCAAGCCCAAAGAGTCTCTCTAGTTTTTCTCTTCAATCCATCTACAATGTGCCTAAGTTGTTCCCTTGGTGAAAATTCATGGCCTTAGGATCTATGCAATAGTGAATAGTATCTACCCATTGTTGCATCAAGGATCTCATCAATCCCTTGCTTTCATCCCTGGATCTATTTTCTTAGATTGGACATTTGTGAGTAAGTTTGGTATTTATCATTGAAGAATTTAAGCATCTAATTGATTCAGGTTCCAATGACTTGTGCCAGCTCTCCACCTCCTTCACAAGTGTTATGGGAAACAACTTCAATTTTTGTGACTCACTTTCTATGTTTTGTAGGACGCAAGCATCATGGAAAGCTTGAAGGTGATGTTGTGGATTAGCATTATAACCACCTTCAAATCCAAGCATGTTGTTCATGTCTAGAAATTTGATTTAGCTATCCCTCACATGCCTATTTGGTATGTGGATAACTTTCTAAATGTTTATCATGCTTTAGATTACCATGAGGGATTCATCATCGTGGTTGGGTTCGTATGTTCTATTGTAGTGGTGACCCCTTATGTGCTCATACCTATCTTGATCCTCTCTTTAATTACTTCATCTCCTTTGTTCATATTCTTCATATTTTATATTATAATATGTTGAATATCAGTCATGATGATCATGAGTCCTCCTTTTTCCCCTATCATAGTTCTGGTACTTGTGTCATCTTTTGTCAAAGTGCACCAATTATCATGATAAGGCAAATGACGTAGCAGGAGAATGATGCCAACTTGTTCCCCTTTCATGACTCTTGTATGCTTCTTTGTAGGATTTGGCAAGAACCCTTGGCCTTAAGTCTCACTTATACCTTGAGTCAGTAGCCTCCCCCTTAGGTGTCTCTACTATAGTGGAATGAAGCTAGACTTTAACAAGTTCCTCAAGTTTGATGATAGGTGCTTTTTTAAGGCTCCTAAGGGTTTTGATGGAGCTACTCTAAAATAAGTGCATTAGCATCAAGTTCTTCCAAGACAATCGAAGTGTTGACCTACTTCCCTTTGCTATGTACATGTTTGATCTCCATGGTAGCATCTCATCTCATCTACTCCTTTGTGGGTTCATAGGGTCTTGTCATGTGCTTAGTCACATGATACCCTTCCTAGATCTAGGACAAATGCATTCCCCTTAAGGCAATTTTGAACATGTTAAGTGTTGCATGTTTTGGAGGTAGAATTATGTTGCCTTCCATGTCCCTCCACATCATTTAATTGTCCTGATGAAAGATGAAGGTGAATTCTAGATGATAAAGATTAGTGTGAGCATAAGTGATTCTTATTTGCATTAGCATTCCCCATTCTTCTTCATCAATGATTCTATCATTGCTTCTTCTTGTCTCCTTGGTAGGTGGTGATGACTCTTTGTTTGAGGCTATGTTTATGACTTAAGACATTGGTTAAGTATGCATAACTTGTTTGGGGTTATTAAAAATTAAGATTTTAACTTTGGGTTTCTCATATAATGAACGTTTGACAATTAATTACTAAGCATAAATTGACTTGTCCTTGGCAATAACATGAATGATGAGTGGAGGAGTAATCCAACACCCAACCATATGAGATATGAGTGTTCACATGTAGCTTAGTAAAATTCTATAGAAAAGGTAATGTGATTATTCTAGTAATTGGTTTTGATCATTATCTTACCACATGAGCTAGTAAAATCAATGCATATGGTTTAACTCATAGTGAGATGTATGATAACTAATGTTGCTTTGGCCATTTTACTACTAGTAAACATAAGGTAGATGAAAGTGGTTTCTAAGTTTAAGTAAACAACAAATGAATCTAGTCTAGGCTAGGCAATGAACATCTTGTTCTTGACTCTCTACACATGTCTTGGACATATGTAATCATTACTGGGATTACCAAGTACCTTGCTACTAGGTGAACCAAGCGATAATACTACTAGTTACCAAATGATCATACTTTATGCTCATAATAAATCATGTCCATTCCACTTAATAATAGTAAAAGTAATGTTCATGGGAAAATAAGTAGTAACTAAGAAACTAGTATTCTATAGACTAAGTGAAAATAGTAAACATTATTCTAGATAAATAATAAAAACTAAGTGGATGTTGCAATGTTAAAAATTAATCTCAATCTTTATTACCCTTTACACTTATTTCCATGTACAAGATGCTCAAATAAAGACTCTATACAATCACTTCACACCACACTATGAGCATACACTACTAAGTGCTAAGTACTAAAATCAAGAAAACAAACTAACAAAGTTTCGCTAACATGAAATGAAATTGTTTTTGGACTATGTGCCTAAGTGTCATATTTATAGACCTGCACATGTCTATGATATTGGATATCTAACATCATAGCTTGTGCCTAATATCAAGGATCCAATATCAAGGCTTTGACATTAGATGTTTGATATCATAGCCATGTGAAAATTTTTCTTATCATTCCCCCACAATTAAGTAAAAAATCATCCTCAAGTTAAAACAAAATGAGGATAGAGTTTCTTACAAAACTAGAAGGTAGATTTACATGACTCTTAATTGTCATAGTGGTGTTTAGAAAATGAGACAATATATGATATGCCACTTTAGCAAAAAACAAAAATTTGATGAAGCTTGATATACCCTTATGTAGTTCCTAGTGGTGGTGGCTCTTCCATTGGTCACTTTCCCTTGTCATTAGGATTTTGAAATTTTTACCAGTTTAGGAGTGCCTAAAGTTTCTCCTCTTCCATTCTTTTTTCATGTACCATACATGATTGTTGTGCAATATGTGATGGAGTGGATACATTCCATGGGCATGGTAGTTGTGAAAACATCTAATTTTCCTTGACATACAAGGCCATGAACTACCTCCTCTTTTTTCTGAATGCTCTATCCTTTTCTCATAGTTCATGATAATCAGTCAATCTTCTAGCCAAGTTTGTTACTACATCTTTCTTTCCTTTGTAGCCAACCTTTACTATTTTTAGTTCAAATTTTACAACTTGAAGCTTCTGCAAAGCAATTTTTTCTATCTACAAAATCTTTTTCATACAAAGCATATGTGGTTGCTAGTTGTTATTCTAATTCATTGCTAGGCCTACCTACTATCAACATGGCTAGGTTAGCATAACAGAGGTTAGCTAACCCCATGTACTCTTTCAGATCTTGAATCTATAGGTCTTTAATTTTCACTTTCACTTAGTGAACAAGGGCATAACTATCCTGAATGGATTTCTAGGATATCTTTCTCATTGATTTGGCCATCTAGATATCTTTCTTGTTGATTTGCTTGTATATGCCCACCTAATCATGAAAGTGTTCCTTAAGCCTTTCATTTTTTTTGCCTCATTTTTCCACATGCTTATTTCAATGGCTAACTTTTAACGGATGATGCGCACCTCCTCCATTAAAAGGATTTGATTTTCTCTTGTGAGGTGGCTCATGTCTTGGTTGGCCCTCACTAGTTTTTCCCTTCACTAGAGGATGCTCTCTTCTAAAATATTTTTATGGCTTTCGATAGTGGTCAACCTCATGTTTCTTCTTGTACTGTAGTAAGTGCATTAACATGTGCATATGTTTGTGCTTTCACTATGAAGCATTCCATATTACTTTCTCCTTCTCTATTGTCATCTATTTATTTTGTTTAAGTAAATGGTTCATCTACTCTATCCTAAATTGCTCTATTTGATCAGGAATAATAAATTATGTGGGATCTCTTCATTCAACTCTCAAGGTTGCAAGCTCTTATTATAATTTTAGAATTTCATTTTCTACATGCTCTACCCTTGTCTCTGCCCAATTTTCCTTTGGTAGGAATCAGCTTAGATTATGCTACAATAACATCACTAGGGATGTCAAAGACTATTATCATGACTTGCCCAATCTATAATAATCTATTAAGCACATCCTCATGGTCAATAGGATTCACCAAAGTTTTGACTAACATTTGAGCATCTCTAACTCTAATTATATTTTTGGTGGCACAACAAGTACATTGAAAGATTCTTTAATGTGATTGGTGATCATGTTTGCTACTCCCACTGCATCTTAGTGCTACATTACCACTACTATGGCTCCTTCTCCTATCTCAAGCACCACTTGGGATGACCATTGAACCTCTCCTTGTAACTATAGTGAGATCTATCCACTTGCTAGATCTACTCAAATTATGGGCTAGATGGAATTGTAAATAACTCTGTAAAGGTTATCCTTCTCCTTTGATCCCTAGCTAATGGTTTTTGTAGTTTGTTACATACGATTCATCAATGGTCTATAATCTTGTGGTAGTGATGATGGAACTTATTTTTGTTGTTGTTGCTATTGCTCTAAATTTTTCTCTTGTTGTTGTTGTTACTCTTGCTATTGTTCTTATTCTTATTCTTTACCATGATCTTTTCTAGGTGGTTTTGGTTTGAGCAATTCAATGTATCAAGCATTTTGTGCTTTCTTGGAAATGTCATTAATGTATCTTAGGATTTCAATTCACTTACACAATGATGAGCGATGAGTAGATCCTACATTCAACTATACAAATTACTAAGCATTCACATGTAATTTGATCAAATTCCATGGACTTATAGCCTTCTAAGTACACTATTCTCTAAGAAGTGAAACTAACCATTGCAATTGTTATCTTTCCAATTACACTTGTGAAATGTAAAGGTATGATTAAGTGCAACTAAGGCATATTATTTTTAAAATTTTTACATTTTATGTTCTAAGTTGTTTAAGAATAAAGAATAAATAATGAAAGGTATTTAATTGCTAATTTAATCTAACTAGCTAACATTTAACTAATCCTAAGACAAGTATTTGTTCCCACTTACTATACACATCCTAAACATGTTTAACATTACTAGGTTACCAAACATTAAGCATTATTTGGATTACCAAGTGTCAAGCTTATACTCAAAGTGATTGTACTTATGTGCTTAATTAATCGCTATTTAATCTAGCTTAATTTAGCTTAATTAATTACTTAATTACTTAAAGAATTAAAGGAGATTACTTAAAATATTAAATGCATAAAGAAAATAATTAGTCTATTTCAAAGTGTTGCAAGGTTTATCAGAAATCTTGTCTTTATTGTTGCACACACTACTACGCTTGGGTATAATAGTTCTTGAATAAAGATCCATACTCTTTGACTCCTACTACAGGCACTTAGAAAAATAGTTTAACTTCTAAATGATAAAACTACAAGAGCTTTGCTACAACTATGAGACTAATGACATAAATGTAGTTGGTAAGTGTGTATTTAGAGGCCAAATAGGGAGCCTCATTGATAGGTATGCATCAACAGGTCAAACCTTATGTCAACGAGATCACATTGACAAGGTTACATTGATGGCATCCTATTAACACTACCAACCAAATGACTCATCATATCCCCACAACTGAATGAAAACTTGTCCTCAAGTTCTATACAAAATTTTGAAATGTATGGGATTATCGACACACAAACTACACAACAAAAACTAAGTGCCTAGAGTATCTGGTTTTACAATGATTACAAAATTTTGGTGTTCAAAACAACAAAATTAAATACTAGGAAAATACTAACAAATACAATTTTTCAAATGGAGCAAAGACATTGAAGAAGACTAGATAGTCCTAGGCACTAGAGGCTCTTGAGGCTCCAAAGGGCCTTCTCCTACTTTAGGTGCATGTAGTGGTTGAGGCAATTGTGATTTTTCAAGGGTAGCTACAATGTCTAGTGGAAGACAAAAGGCATTAAATAGTGCCTTCATCTTCCACTTCTTTTCCTTAGGATCATTCATAGTTCACATAGCATCTCAAATGTGGGCTAGTGTGGGAACCTCCTAGGGATAGGGCATATTTGGGAATAGCTCCTTCATGTTGATAAAGAAGGTAGCAAAAAGTTTGCATTTAACATTGAACACCTTGAGAGCATTTTGTAGTCCTAGTATTCATTCATCATTTTGACTAAGTTCTCAATAGTGGATCCCTAATTAGTGAATCATGCCATGAGAACCTCAAGTTAAGCATTAGTAATCTAAAGCTCTTGCTTGGTCTCCTTATGGGTTTTAAACTCTTCCTTGTACAGCAAGTACAAGCTAGCCACCTACTTCTTTAACTCTAACCATGATCATTAAATAGTTAGCATTGCCAGGTTTTCATAATGGATATTGGCAAGCTTCATGTACTCTATCATCCTCTCAATCTACAACTCTTTCACATGGATCTCTACCATGTTGTAGTCATTGAGTTTATCAACTATAGGCCGCTAGACATCATCTCTTTCCTTAAGCTATTGGAGGGCCTTGTTGAATTTTACCTTCTCCATCTAGATGTGTTTTTCATTGATTTCTTTTTGTAGACTGACCTAATCTCTGTAATGATTCTTGACTCTCTCAAATTTGAGAAACTTGTTCTTCAAAGTTGCCATCTCTACCACAAATTTTTGGCAAAGGTCTCGAACTTCCTTCTTGGAGAGATTTCTATTTTTAGCTATTAATATTCTAAGTTTAGTGTTCATTCTAGCTAGCTACTCTTGTTGGTAATGGATAAATTCTTACATCTACTACTATTACACATCAACATTTTATAAGTGATGATTTTCTACAGTTAGGATTTCATTATCATGGTATGTCAACACCATGTCCTTCTGAATCGTATATGTCTTGGCATTTTCCATGAACTAGTTAAAGATAGCTATCTCCTTTGTGTTCTCAATCTATTTAATCCTATCCTAAAGCTTTTGAAAAGCTTCATCATGTGTTAAAGTAGGGTTGAGAAATGTGGATTTGACAAGGCAAGCTCTTACTTTAGTAGCCTCCATAGCCAAGCATTGGTTTTGATCTTGGACTATTTTGAGTTATCCCTCCAATATTATGTTCTTGTCCCTCACTTCAAGAAGCTCCAATGGGATTGTAGTGATGGTATGCAGAAGATCAAAGATATCTAGAATTAGTTGTCCATTTCCCACCAATTGGTTTAACAACTCCTCATGCTGAGTTGCACTTACTCTATCATTGATTATTCATGCAAACATCTACATATCTCTAAATGAATAAATGTCTAGTACATATATCATAGGTGCATTTAAGACCTTTGCAATTCTATCAGCAACCATTTTTGCTATTGTCTCCTACACATGGTGCTGCCTCACCAAGACAATTGCCCACTCACCCTCCTCTAGATGCATTAAAAAAGTGGTGGAATTCCCAAAGATTTCTAGGAATTTTCTACTATTGCAAGATAAATACTATTACCTCTTAGGCATCAGGATTCAATCTCATGGGTAGTTGCATTCTTTGGGCTAAGAAAATTGGCCCATCTCCCTCCATCTAGCTAATGGTTTGAGCCACTTTGTTAAGGTGACTCATCACTGGGCAATACATAAATGGGTTGTCACCACTCTTTCTTGATCACTACTCTTGCTCATGCAAGAGCTACTCTCAAATCTCATGAATTTGCTCAAGGATAGAGTAAGCCTCCAACATTGTTTCATGAGTGGATGGTGGAGGTGGTTCTCACTACTCCGCTTCTATCTTTCATCATTTTCATCCAAGAAGTAGATGAAGTATGTCAGACAGTGTCGTTTCTATAGTCAGTTATTCCTCCCCTCTTGCATAATTTCCTAATGAGGCATGATAATGGGAGTGCCTTCCTTCCACATTCATTTTCTTTAAATCACTTCTTTATCTCAAGATAGATAAGGTATGGAAGGTTGATGCGGAATTGACTACTTAGAGTGCCACATGCATAAGTGGATAAGGTGATGATCTTTCTTGGCATCACCATTGGATTAAAGTGGAAGGCCCCAATCTTGAAGTATGCATGCTCCACTATGGTAAATGCACTAGAGTCCTTACAATCAACTCCATAATAATGCTATGTTCATTCCTTCTTGATGACATGACTTGCTTGCATGTGTATTTCTACAAGGTTGGCCTTAGTTTTTGGTAACCTAAGGAACTCTGTAATGGCTTTCACCAAGTAGGACACCAAAATGTCTTTGATTTTGATCATTGAACTAGCCTGCCAATTATTCCAGAAAAGATATGTCTCTCCCATGTAGAAATCCCCATTTGAAGTGATAATGGGCCACATGGGAGAGTTCTGAAACTAAGCTTTGACATCTAGTGGTGTGAACTCCAAGAAAGACCAAAATTTTAATTCTTAGAGCACCAATTTCTAGACCTTTATATTTGTGATATACCTAAGAAAGGATTCCATCAAGGTCACCTCAAAGTTCAATCTTAGTTCAGATGCCTCATTTTGGTGACACTATTATGTTGCCACAACTTTTTTGGGAATCTATTAGATAGATTCCACTTTGGGCTTCTTCTGAAGAGATTCCATTGCATAGGTATCTACTTGCTTATGGGCTTGTTCTTGACCCCTTCCTGTTCATGATCATTTGTACCTTGGCTAAGATAATCATTCTTCCTATGCATGCTTTCCCTTAAGTGTCATTTCTTGTCACAACATAACCAAGGATTAGCAATCAATTTGTAACTTATAACATTTTAGTACCTTTCTGATTGGGTGGTTACACTTAAGCTAAGTTTGGACCATGGTGAATTAATTATTTTATTATTATTTTAATGATGTTTTAACTTAGAGTGTGTTCGAAGCTTGTTGGAAGGGTTGAACTCTTATAATTTGATGTTTTAATGTTGGTTTCTTTGTTAAACCTTTATGGGAGTCAGAAATTTTCTAAAAAATTTTGCATCGAAAACTTAAGGTTTGTGGCCCCCATGACAAAGAGCTTACCTCCAATAGCTAGAGGGTCAAAGAACATAGTGAATCAAACAAACGGTTAGGAAGATATGGCTCTTGGAAGGTTTTGGGCTTTGAAAAATTCAAAAACACCCCTCTCATTTATGAGAAACTATGAAAAATGCTAAGTTTTTCCACCTATTTATAGGTGGATGGATTCCTATGTCAATGGGATCCCGTATATAGGATCCTATTTACATATGGGCTTCATGGACAAGTACCTTCCCATAGGGCCGATGCCCAAAATTTTCACATTAAATATCTTCAAAAATAAAAGAAATTTTCTTATGACATTAGTGTTTATGGAGAGCCAAAAAAGCTATGAACAAGATAAATACTTGAAGAGGGCTCATGAATGCTCAAAATTTGAAAAATTGGAGAATGAAATTTATTGGAGAAGATGCCTTAAGGAGCACACAGTTGGATGCATCAATGGGATACAAAAAATATTTGATTACAGAAATGCCTAATGATAAGAAAGTTAACCAACCCAACTGATAGATATGCAAGTGCATCCTTCCCATAGTAGGCACATGTCCTTTTGTCCCTTGCATAACCTCAACTAAGGAGTCTGCAGGTCCCACAATTGATTAACAATTATGAAAAGTTAAGGACTAAATTTATAAGAATCTACTTGAGAATTTCAACACATCAAACTAAGACATTAAACAAAAACATGGAGATCAGTAGTGAGGTGAGTTATGGAAAGCATTGATGGATGAGAGAGGAAGTGAAATGGAGTTTTGAATCATGGTCACATGAAGTCCTTTGTGGATTTTATGCTAAATGATCTAATAGAGTCTATCCCTAGTCCAATTAAAACCAACCACATTCAATGACTTTGCATCATCACTCTAAAAATAGTCTATCCCCTTACAACACAAAAATCCTCCCATAGATCAATCATTATTCTTTAATTGAGAAGAAAAGAAAAGTAGGAACTGAAAGGATCTTAGTTAGAGGGGACCTTCAGACATGGGTAACATATCTTTCTAGTTCCATAACTAGTGCTTGTAGCTCATTATTTTATCTAATGGATGTGCTTTGAATTTCCATCATTTCATTTATTTTTTTTTGAATTTTATGTTTTTATGGATTTTTTGATTGGAAACCATACCATGCAAAGACATATTCAATTTTTTGTTATTAGTTAACATGGAATGGTAAGAAATCCATGAAAACACTCATGTACTCAAGTAATTAAATAGCTAAAAAGAGCTTTGAACCCCCTTGAAGTCACACCTTGTCCAAACCTTTTAATCTTTTACAAGTTTGGAAACTACCAAGGTCATAAGTTTGTTAAAATTTTATTAATAAAAAAGGATCATATTTCCAAAACAAGAAAAACCATAGAGTTTGTGGATGGGTGGATGACATGAACTCATTGCTTGTTCCATGAAAAAGAAACTTTGTCTTAGTCATTAGTCATCAAAATTAAAAAATGGAAACCAGATATTAGCAATCAAAGACATTTAATACAAACCACCATTAGCAAACAGCTACAACATCGTTATGTCCTATTGGCAACAAAGAATTTTATTACAAAACAAGAAGAAAAATTCACAAAAAAATGAAGTAAAATATAAAAGCAATTGTGAAATATTCAAGAAAGTCAAAATGTACTAACAATGTTGTAAAAAAAATTGAAAAAATAAAAAAGTATAAAACAAAAAGGTATAAAAACAAAGAAAGTGTAAAACAAGAAAGTAGAAAAATTGAGGAGCCACTAATATGATTAGCACATATGGCCATCTCCTCCATGACTAAGTTGAAAGGAGGAGATCTAAAAGATTGAGTGAGGTTTTCCTTCTGATGAAATGTTGCTTGCACTGACTTGCTTGGGCTCATGGAAAAGTTTTACTTGTAGCATGTTGAGTAAGTGCTTTTTGTTTGGGCTTTTAGGTTTGTAGATCAACATGGCCCCAAAAGAAAAGGTTTCATAAATGATATAACACCTTTTCCACAATGTTTAGAGCTTAGTTTGTTGAGGTACATGTGTTGGGTTCCACAATAGAACCTTGTCTCTAAGTTAAAATTTAAATTTTCTTATCCTAAGATTATAGCATTTTTTGTTGAATGCCTTGTTCACTTCATTCAAGGACAAGGCCACCAATTGATTCTCATCTAGCACATTGAGGTTGTTCAATCTCTCTTTTTATGATAGGCTTAGGTCAAGATCTAAGTCATAGGTTGTTGAAAGTGTATAGAGCTTGGATTAAATGAGAAGAGCTAGAAGTTTTTCATAAACTAGCTCATAGGTAGAGTAGCCTATAGGGAGTTTCCATCTAGAGTGGTAGGCCCAAAGGAAATCATTGAGTTTCATGTTCCAATTTCTCCTATAGTTGCTAACTATTCTTGTTAAGCTTTTTGTGATCTCCCTATTGGTAACTTTAGCTTGAGTAATTGCTTGGGAGTGATAAGGTATTGTTAGTTTATGTTCAATTCCCAAGCATTGCATTATGTTCAACCCTAAAGTGCTACATGAGCTTGTGAAACATAGTACCTATAAACTGAGTACCATTGTCAAAAACCAATGCATGTGGCACTCCAAACCTATTTACAATATTTTTCTATATAAATCAAGTAGAAGTGGAAGATGTACAGTCAGTGATAGTTGCTACTTCTGCTCATTTAATACAGTAGTCAACAACAACTATTATGTACACAATTTCATTTGACATGGAGTTGATGGAACCCATAAAGTCTATGGCCTAAATGTTGAAGGATTCCAATGGTTGGATCCACTGTTTAGGCCTCTCCATTTGAGTAGTCATTTCACCATCTCATTGATAGTGTTCACAAGAGTGGATGAATTGATGAGCATCCTTGAATATTGTTGGCCAATAATACCCTACCATTACAATCTTAATGGTTGTGAGTCTCCCTACGTAATGATCCCCACAAGGGCCCTTATGAGTGTCTTAGAGAACACATGGTTGATTTGCATCAAGAACACACCAATGAATAAGGCTATTAGCATACATCTTGTAAAGGTATCCATTGATCTCCATGAAATGTTTGGCTTGATGAAGAAACTTTTGTTTCTTCTAGTGATCTATTTCTTGTGGCATGTCTTGAGTGAGACGATAAGCAAGCATGTCATTGTACCACTTAAGTTCAGTAGGCACTTGTTCATTTATTGCACTGGCAAGGAGGAGTTCATCAGGGAACTAATCAAAAAGCAAGTTTTTCTTCTCTTTGTTGTCCCATTGTAACCGAGACAAGTGATCAACAAACACATTCTGAGTTCCTTTTCAATCTACCATTATAAGATCAAATTCCTAGAAGATCACCAACCATTATATGACATAGGGGCTCACCATTTCCTTATTCATGAAAAAGAAAATGGCACTATGATTAGTATGCACAAACACTTTTGTATCCAAGCACATAGTGCCTAAATTTCTCCAAGGCACACACCAACATCATCAGCTCTTTTTTGTACTAGTGTAATTAAGTTGTGCACCCACAATGCTTTGGCTTGTGTAATGAATATAATAAGGATTTTTTTGATTGTCCAACTACTTAAGCATAGCTCTTAAGGCATAGTTCGATGCATCCATCATGATGTGAAATGGATAGAACCAATCAAGTGCTTGTAGAATTGAAGTTTCTACAAGCTTCTTCTTAAGCTACTAGAATGCCTTTTTGCATTCCTTGGTCCATATGAATAGATCATCTTTCTTTGTAAGCTTGACTAATGACTTAGCGATCTTAGAAAAATTTTCTATAAATCACCAATAGTAGCCAATGTGTCCAAGGAATGATCAAACATCTTTAATGATTTCTAGTTAGCAAGTTATTCCTTAGATGACCTTAATCTTTTCAGGGTCCATCTCAATCCCTTCTTGTAAGATTCTATGCCCCAACATAATGCCCACATGGATGCTTCAATTGCCTCTTATGCCAATTGAGCTAAAGATTGGTCTCCACACACCTTATAAGCACTTTCTCAAGGTGGTTTAGGACTTGCCCAAATGTAGCACCATAGGTGGAGAAGTAATCCATGAGGAATTCCATCCTACTACTAATTTGCTACTAAGAAATACTTAGGATAAGGCATTGAAATGTTGTAGGGACATTACATAGACCAAAAGGCATCTTTTATATGTAAAAGTCTACTAGGGACTTGTGCATGTTATTTTGGCATAATTTTTTGGTATGATTTGAATCTAGTTATAGCCACTATAACCATCCAAAAAGCTATAATAGCAATTCCTAGAGATAGTATCCAACACATGCTCCACAAATGGTAATGGGAAATGATATTTAAACATTGCCATGTTTAATAACCTAAAATCAATATAGACCCACCAATTTTCATCTTTCTTTGGCATGATCACAAGTGGACTAACCTACTCATTATTCACAATGGAATAAATGAACCTTGCCTTGAAGAGTTGTTCAATTTCCTCTTTGATGATTTTCTTTAATTTGGGGTTCAAGCACCTTTGTAGCTACCTCTTTGGCTTAATGGAAGGATCAGTATAGATGCAATGCCAACATATCTAAGGATCAAATCCCTATGAGTTCAAGATATGACTAGGCAAAGACTGTGCTCCAATTGTTGACCACCTTCAATAGCATCCTTTTCTACTCAAGAGCAAGGTTAGCATTGATTATTACAAGCTTTCCATTTTTTAGAAATGCATATTCCATGTCAACAAGTAGAGTTTTCAACTTTAAGAAATCCTATTTAAAATTGTCAAGGATTTCCAACTCTCCCAAATAAGTAGCATTAGGTTCATCATCAAAGAGTTGGTGATGAACTTGCTCTAGTTCATCCATGCCTTCAACATAGACACATGTTAAGCTCTTAGTTGGTTCCATGAAAAGTATGCTACTTTCAGAATTAGCTATCAATAACTGGGTGCCCTCATATTTTGTTGCTCTTGTGTACAAACACTTTTGGATTTCAAATTCACCTACACACTATCTACATGTTGTGATTAATGTGCTTTTGATATACCATAACGTTTTCACATAGTTGCACCCTATATCACTATAGGTGATGCATGGAACTTTCTTCTTCTCGATCTTTGCAAAAGCATTTTTCTTGGAAATTTCCAGAGAAATATCTCTTATGTCCATTCGCACATCAATGGCGCTCAACCTAGCCCTTCACATAATGATTGGAAAATCTCCTTTACAATTGTCAACCTTGATTACTAAGAAATTGATAGAATAGGACCATCCACAAGTAGTGGTCACAATGTCTTCCACTAATCCCAAGGGAATAGTGATCTACTAATTCTAAACAAATGTTTCTCTTTTCAAGAGGAGGTAGGTTCTAGGCTTTGTACATTTCATGGAAAATCATATTAACATGAGAACCTGAATCAAGAAGAGCCTTGCATGGCTCATTTTTAGCAATCTACAAGTAGATGAGAGGACTTCCATGATCAACTCTTTTCTTGGGAAGGTTGCCAACCTTGATCCAATCATATACAGTGTGGGTTAACATGACTATGCGAATCTTGGGAGGTGTTTGGTTTGAAGTGCTCTCGAAAGAAATAGATAAAAAGAATGAAGGAGACACAGGGTGAATAGCCACATAAGTCAATGAGGGCTTTGTAGGGCTATGGGTTTAGAATAATTATCTTTTATGGCATCTAAGTTCCAAACCACTTGGTGAAGGAATTAATTGTAAGTTAATGACCCTAATAGCATTATGTTACCATGGCTACATAGGAATCTTGCCCTACATGATGGGAGTATCTGGTAATTAGGTTAAAGAAGGAGGAACATGTGCTAAAGGATGAGGAGGGTGATAAGGGTATGGGGATTTTCCTCTAGAAGATAGACAATATTAGTTATGTTTAAATAAGTTGTGACTAGAAGAGCCATGTGGAGACATGGGTTTTTGAACATAGTACCCATATGGATTAGGCTACCTATAAGGGTACTGCTACCTAGGTGGTGGCATCCCCCATGACTATGGTTGTTGCCACTGATGATACTGCTCATATGGTTGTGATGGAGCTCTTCACTTAGATAATAAGCTTGTTGTTGCTGGTGGAACTACCTTGGATTACCTTGAGGATAAGGTAATATTTTGAATGCTTGTCTTCTTTCTAGTCTAGGATTCAAAGCGTATAACCCAAATTCCTGCAAGTGTGACATAATAGGGTAACATCCCTTAGGATGTTCATATTAGTAAATGTCACACCCATCATCATCATATGATTCTAACTCCACAACCTCTTCCACTATAGCAGCTTTGCCCTTATCCCTTTGGTAGGAACATTTAGCTTTCTTTCTTCTCCTATGATCATGATCAATACCTTGTTCTTTGGATTCTTCTATAATTTTCAAAGAAATTTGGAATTTTTCATTTAAATATTTCCACATTTTATTTATGTTAGCTAAAATTTTGGAAATAAATTTTTGAATTGGTAAGGTTTTTTGCTACACCACTTTATCAAGTGGTGCCTCCTCCTCATTGTCACAAAAACAAGCCTCCCTTTTTTTGATCGAAGTATCCCAACTATACTTCTCAGCACTTTCTCATTTCCTCAACTCATCTACTTATTTTGCAACCTACTTAATAATCCTTTAAATCTAATGAAATTGAAGTTTTGATCATCTTCCTTGGACATAAACCCTAAGGATTATCCTCATTTCTGATCGGAGCCCATCTTTGATATGCTAAAGTTATTTTTGCTAAGAATAACCATGGCCAGGACACTTGTGAAAAAAGGGAATAATACCTATTCATGGATGCATCCAAGGATTCATTTATTCCTTGTCACTAGCCTTGTATTTTCTTTCTCAAATTGGACACTCTAAAGTACATTTGATATTTATCATTAAAGAGCTCAAGCATTATACTCCATCAACAAATTGATTCTATCTCAAAAGAGTGATACCAACTTTCTACTTCTTTTGTGAGTATCCTAGAAAACAACTTGAGTTTTTTGTAATTATTCTCTATATTCTAAAAGACACAAGCATTGTAAAAGCCTTGGAGATGGATCTATGAATCTAAGTTATATCCCCCCTTAAATATGGGGATATTGTTCATACCAAACCTCTTCATTTTGCTATCTTTCACATGCCTGGATAAAATTATGACTACCTCTATGATGCTTAGCAAAGGTTTATCATCATCATGATTTCAATGATTTTTATGATGTCCATTGCTATCCCTTCATTCATGGTGGGGCCTACGATCATTATTGTCCTACCATCCGCCTTCATCACGGTTTCACCCTCTACAATGTTGGTCAAATTCAAAGGAGGAAGAAGAAGATGCAGATGAAGAGGATGAAAAGGAAGGAGGACTTCCACTGTCATGGTATCTACCACCTTCTCTCCAGTTGTCATAGCCATGATCATCAAGTTTATCGTCATCACAATGCTTGCCCAAGCCCCTACCTTGACTCCCACTTCTTCTTGAATCTAAATTATTAATAGTGAACTATAAGTTTAGGTTCAAGTCCCCTTTACCAAAGTCAAGATATGGAGAATCTTCATGTTGAGAACCCCTAGAGGGAGGGTCCTCCTTATCATTTTGATTTAGTAGGAATAAGAGGTTAGTGAATTATTTTTTCTTTGTAGCTTCTTACTGCTTCTCTTGGTGCTAATCACATTTGTGTTGTGTTTCCATGGGATGGTAGTCCCAATAGTCATGGTCTTGCATAACATATTCATCATAGAGATCCTAGATGCCTAACCTCTTAAGATTTTAGAGCAACATCCCAAGAACAAATTAGTCAGGAGGCAACACAACATTTCCCTCCATATCTCTCCACCACAATTGTTCATCCTAATGCATGATGAAGCCAAAATCAAGCACAAACTCATCTGATGAATGTACACTAATTTGAATTCTTAGTGCACTGGTAGTTTTGATTCATCATGCTTATGAGAAGAAGAAATTTTGGATTAAAAGAAAAATTTAGTGTAATTTAATTATAATTTTTATTTTTATTTTTCAAATGATTGCAACTTTAGGATTTGTTCCAATGTTCTCAAATAATATTCACTAAGTCCTAGATAGTGCATGTAACAAACTACAAGTCCTTGGTAATAGCACCAATGATGAGCAATGAGTAGATCCTACACCCAACCATATGAATTGCTAAGTGTTCATGCATGATCTAGTTGAATTTCATGGACTTATAGCCTTCTAAGTACACTAGTCTCTAGGAAGTGAAACTAACAGTTGAAATTATTATCTTCCCAATTATAATTGAGGCATATGATTATTATCATTTTTATGTTTTATGTTCTATGTCATCTAAGAATAAAGAATAGTGAATATAGATATTTAATTGCTAATTTCATCTACTAGCTAATATCTAACTAATCTTAAGATAAGCATCTATCCCTAGTTGTCATACACATCCTAAACACGTTTAACACTACTAGGTTACCAAACGCTAAAAGTTACTAGGATTACCAAGTGCCAAGCATATGCTCAAAGTGGTCGTTCTTATGTGCTTAATTAATTTTTATTTAATCTAGCTTAATTAATTACTTACTTACTTAAAACATTAAAGGAAATTGTTTAAAATATTAAATGCATAAAGGAAATAATTAATCTATTTCAAACTATTACAAGGTTTATTAGAAATCTCATCTTTATTGCCATACACAGGACAATGCTCAAGTACAATAATGCTCGAATAAAGATATGTACACTCTTTAACTCCTACTGGGGGCACTTTAAAAAATATTCTAACTTCTAAATGACAAAACTACAAGAGCTTTACTACAACTATGAGACTTATGCCATAAATATGGCTAGTGAGCATGTATTTATAGGAAAAATAGGGAGCCCCATCAATGGGTATGTGTCAACAGGTCAAACCTTACATCGAGGTCATGCCGATGACATCCCATCAGCGTGGCCAATCAAACAACTCATTACAAAGCTTTCTAATAAGGCAAGAAAATGGAAGTGATGGCTTCCCTACCTTCCTTTCTTCAAACTACCTCTGAATTTTCATAAAATAGAGTTGTATGAGGTTGTCATTGATTTTTCCATTAGAATCATACTTCCTTTAGCTACATAAGTTGATAGTTAGTTGAGTCCTTTTGTTGGAAACAAGTGATAAGTTTCAATTTTGAAGTAGATTCTTACTTCTAGATTTACCTCATTATAATCCTTATCACCTTTGCCATAAGCTCATTTCAGCCATAGTTTTCTAGTTTTAGGGTCAAATCGAGTGGATAGATGTGTTAACATTGTCCCTTTGTTGGGTCTATTAAGAGCTTCTACAATTGCCTTGACCAAGAATGAAACTAAGATTCCTCCAATGTTAACTATGGTACCCTCTTCTTTGTTATGCCAAAACTGATATGTTTTCCCAAGGTACCACTCACTATTATCAAATAGGATATGTCATAATGGTGATGCCTTAAGTTGTCTCTTTACTACTTCTGGTGTAACTTCCATAAACATGCCAAAGTTCATCTCCATAATGACTATGGTTAGGATGGATCTTTCTTGAACAAATTAGAGGTAGTCATGTGATAACCTAAAGCATTGCCCTAGCACTGGTGGTTCTTTTGCTTCTCCTTGGGTTGATTGTCTTATATCAGGAGTCTCTTGATGAATGCTAAATGATTGGACTTCCTGATCCTTGTGTTTTGGTTCTTATCCTCGTGTTTGGCCTCTACCATGGCTTCTTGGTCTCTTACTTGCACCTTGTGAGGGTCCTCTTTGTGCTCCTCCTTTTGGAGCCATCTGAAATCATTAAGAAATTAGGAATTATTAGAAGGCATTCTCTAATATGTATAACTCCTTTTGATTCTCATCCTTTTAGTTAGATCAAGTTCTTAGTTCTTAAGATTGTAGAGTTAGAAAATGTTTTATAAAAAGTTACCGCATAAGTGTTAATTTCATTATAATCCTTCATAATTATTCATTTTGTCCCTATGTATGACTCATAATGATGGTTATAGGTCCTTAGGATTTTTATTTAAGTGTTCTAACATTAATATGATTGATTGTTCTTTAAAATTTTCAACTTTTCCTCCATACTGACCCTTAAGATACCTTCTACGCATTAGCACTTTTTAAAAAACTAGATTAGATTTTCCTCACTAGCATCCCCTTACCCCCCATAACTAAGATGATCATTCCATGATCAAATAGATTCAAATAGCATGAGAATTGAAGTAATAATGGTCAAGTTATGGCTTGGGAAAGCTAGGAGGTCAAAGCTCATATTAGAGAAGAAATTTCGAAAAATCTCTTTTGTGTGCAAATAAAAATGATGAAAAATTTAGCTAAGTCCCTATGTATTTATACTTTCTAGTAGACCTAATATCAAGGACTCAACATCAAGGATCTGATATCAGTGTAGACCCAATATCAAAGCCTAAATTTTGCACTTTTCATAAGGGGTTGATGGAAAAAATGATTTTTTGGATTTTTGTAAGGTTTTAAGGTTTCTTAGAGCATTTGGATGATAGAGATATGCATATTTTTGTCAAAAGTTTTTCATTGTAAGTTCATAGAGAAGGAATCTTAGCTACGAAAGCTCATAAGATGGATTAAGAAGGGTAATTGATTCATGCAGTGAGAATGAATAGTTTAAATGTTATCGGAAGTATTTATTGATGTTTGGTGATGATGAAAGGCTCAAGATGATGTGGAATTGCTTGGTAGGAACAAAATACAATAGTTATACAAGTGATTCCTCCCTAAATTAGGCTCTAATCCTTAATGCCCTTGTATAACCATGCCTAAAAGTGTTCTTAGGCACTTAAGGAGTTGAATGTAATGCATACTTGTTTAGCAAAACACACATGTTAGTACCACCAAATTGAAAAAATAATGCTATGTTACTCAAAAACAAAAGTTCTGAATATTCAAATAGTAAGATGAGATGGACTTAGAAAGGATTGTAGAAATTTGAATTTGAGGTATCATACCAAAGGCATAATGAATTCTTGTGTTTTATTAGTGATTAAAGTAATCACTAGCCTTTCTGTCCAAGATTCAAACCAAGTCTAGACCACATTCCAGTGACATTACATCATTTCATCTCTTGGAATTATAATTGTAGGACTATCAATATTGCAAGGAGTATTGTCACTTGGTGATGAAGTGCTCATCAGTTGATGCATCGACTGGGCCACGTATACAGGGCCCCGTATACGTGGCCATGTTGACGTGGCCCTGTCGACGCATCTGTTCATGCGTCTACGTGGCCTCGTTTACGCAATGTCTGTTCTAGCCTATAAATAAGTGTGTTTCCACCACACTTAGGAATCTTTTTGGTAGTTGTAGAGAAGCTCTTCCAATTCGTTTCCACAAGAGTTAGAATATTTTCCAAGTGCTCGCAGCAAGTATGAGAAAGGTATCCAACTCTTTATTCGAGCACTAATGTACCTGAGTCCATTGGTGTGACCAGCAATAAAGACAAGATTTTCAAGCATTCCTTGTAGAAATTGGATTTAGTCATTTAATCATTTAATATTTTAATATTTCTATGCTTTAATAATTCCTTAAGTTTTTATTGTTATCACTTTAATCATCATCACTCTTTTATATCTTGTAAAAACCATAAGTGCGACCATCTCGAACGTAAACCCAACACTTGGCAACCCAGTGATAGTTAATGTCTAGTAACCCAGTAGTGGTTAGGGGATGCTCAGGATATGCACAGAAGATGGGATTAGATACTTATGCTAGGAAGAGTTAAAAGATATATTAGGATAACTATAGACTACGCAATATTCCAGTCCTTACATTTCGTTTCAAGAATTAGACTTTAGAAGATAAAAAGAAAAGCCATAAAAATCATTTGCCTCAATCTCACTTAACCATCACATCAGAACACCACAAGTGAGGTTGGGAAGACAATGACCATTCTAACACAAGGTTTTGCTGGTTAGATTTTGGTGTATGCAAGTGCTTATAGTCTACAGAATTTGACCGAGTTGCATGTAAATGCTCGTGATTCGCATGGTTGGGTGTAGGGGTACCTCGCCACTCATCATTGGCACCATTTTTGGGGACTATTAGTCTTAGATGCACCATCTAACCTTAGCAAAATTATCATCCACATCGTTGGAATAGACCCAAGATAGTAAAATCTACGCACGCTAGGCAGTCTAAGTAAAAAGGAAGGTACACCAATTAGTGGATTATCTAACATCCAAAATTTCTTCTTCTCACAGGTGAGATGGATCCAACCCACCAATTTCACAAGAATTTCAGGTGGTATACATGCATTCAGATGAATATGTCCCTGACTTCACCTTTATCCTACATCAGGATGAGCATCTGCACTGGCAGGACATGAAGGGCAACATCATATTACCGCCTAATCGATCAGCCCCTAGAATGTTGTTTCACAATCTTACTAGACTAGGCATTTAGGATCATGATGTGGAGTACGTCATGGAGGACCATGACTACCAGGACTATCATCCAACTGAGGCACAATGTGTACGAGACCTACAACAGGTAGAACAACACAAAAACATGAAGGGGAAATAGTTCAATAACCCCTTATTTTTGCAAGGATTGCAGGATGATAAGGAACCTGTCTTTCATGATTCTCATTCAGCTGAACCTCCTCTGATGCATTAGATCATTTAGTCCATCATTCAAAACAAGAAATCAAGTGACTAGGACCCCCAGGAAGATGGAGGGTCACATAGGAAAGGTCATGGCAAAAGTAAAGATGGGCATGAAGATTGAGGATGTTATCAGAGTAGAGGAGAAGACTGACACCAGGGCGGTGGTGATTCCTCTCCCTCTTCTTCATCCTGTCACTCCACTCTACCTTCATCTAGTTTTGACTCTGATTGTAACCATGGTAGAAAGGATCAGGGTGATGGTGGTCGCAAGGGTCGAAGGGAACAACATGAGGGAGGGCATGACCAATCATGCAAGTCTCATTGTCAAGAAAGAAGGGACAGACATCGTGGCCTTTAGTAGGACTATGACTTGAATGAGCCACTGTTGGCTACTCAAAGTATGCTCAATATCTTTGAGGCAGTTAAAATACCCAGTAGGCACTTGAAAGATAGTCAAATCAAGTGCATTGACATGAACAAGATCCCCAAATTTGAAGGCGAATATAATTGTGATCCATAGACTCACTTGCAAAAATTTCATGATGCTTGCACCCTGCAGAAGATAGATAATGATTGGTAGCAACTTAAGTTATTCCCTCGCACACTCATCAAAGAAGTGGAAAGCTGGTACTAGTCTTTGGAGTTGTAATCAATCAGGAGATGGAGTACAATGTTGGAAATCTCCAATGATAAATATCAAACCTACTCTAGAGTGACTAACCTGAGACACCAAATCCAAGGGTGGAAGCAAGGTGGTCATGAACCCTTGGATGCAGCCATGAGTAGATACTACTCATTGTTACATTGATGCCCTGGTCATGGCTACTCTCAATGGGCACAGCTTCACCATATCATTGATGGGCTCTACTTTGAAACTAGAAAGACCCTTGGCATGTATTCCTAAGGACAACTATCAGAGCTAAGGGTTCATCAACTATAGTGCTTAATTGAGCAAGTGGCTAAAGGAGAGGGGGAACTTAGAAAGAAGGAAAGTGCAAAAGAGTATAATCGGGATCCCTTCATTAGAAAGAGGGAAGTCTGATTTTGTGAAGATGAGGAGGAATCACCACTAGATGTAGTAGTAAACTATAAAACCTTACCCCTACAAAAGTTTTCTTCTGAAATATCATCCAAGGTTGACAAGATGTGGGACTCTTTAGACAAAAAATTTCAAAGTATTCTGAAAATCGCAAAGGAGTCCAAAGAGCAAAGTAATGATTGTGATTGGCATAGGAATAAGGAAGCTGAACATGCCTACCATAAAGGTAAGGGCAAAGTTGTTGTAGCAAAACAAGTTGCAAACTTGGATATAGAAGGAGATGATGAATGTGACATATTCCAATACAAACATCCTAAGGGGTGTTATCCCATAGTGTCACATCTACAAGAGTCTAGGATGTATGCATTGAATCCTTGCTTGGTAAAGAGGCAAACACCCTGAAGGTTGCCTTACCCATAAGGAAATCCCAGGCAATTCCACCAGTAGCAAGGATATTATCCAAGTGNAAGGCAAACACCCTGAAGGTTGCCTTACCCATAAGGAAATCCCAGGCAATTCCACCAGTAGCAAGGATATTATCCAAGTGGAGCACCACCGCAACCTTACGAATATTTTCAGTAATGACAGCATCCACAATCATAGGGGATGCCACCTCCAAGGCAGTAGTACCCTTACCAACAGCCAGATCCCTATGGGTGCTATGTTCAGCAACCAGTCTCCCCATGGGACTCTTCTAGTCACACGACTTTTCAAAATCATTACCACCCCTGAAATACTTTCAAGCATAATCTCCATCACCTAGGGGGGAGAACCCACATCTCTACTACCCTCCATCATCTTCTCCTATTGTCCCTACTCAACAACATCCCACTTAGCTACCACCTACTCCACTTATGCAAGGGGAAAATACCACCATAGCCACAGCAACATAATGCTACGAGGGTTGTCAACTTACAACCAACTCCTCAGCTGAGTGGGCTAGAAGTGAAGCCATAGAAACGTCCCAATTTTTAGCCGAACAACCCAAACATACCCTCACACACACCTATGGCTAGTGCCTCTAAGCCTCCAATCACCTCCACCATCCCACCCTTCGAGCAGCCCTCAAACCAAATGCCCTCCAACATACATGTGGTCATGCTCACACACGCTGTGATAGACTACATAAAGGTAGGTCATCTTCCTTAGAAATTAACTAATCTAGGAAACCCCCTCATCTATCTTCAAGTGGCAGGAAATGAGTCATGTAAAGCTCTTCTAGATTCGGGGTCGGGAGTCAACTTGATTTCACATTATATGTACAAGACTTGGAACCTACCCCCATTAAACAAGAGCAACATTCAACTTGAGCTGGTAGACCAATCCATTACTATTCCCATAGGATTGGTGGAAGACATTGTGACCATTTTTTGTGGGTGGTCCTATCTTGCTGACTTCCTTGTCATTCGTGTTGAGAATTGCAAGGGAAACTTTTCAATCATAATGGGAAGAGCCTAGCTGGGCATAGTGGATATAAGATTAGGACTCTGAGATATTTCCCTTGAAACTTCAAAGGAAAATCCTTTTGGAAAGATTGAGAAGAAGTGTGTTCTATGCATCGCGTACAATGACTTCGGGTGCAACTATGTGCAGTAGTTGTGGTCCGCTAAGCGGACATCTATTCAAGCATGCAATTTGTGTACCAAATAATTGCAAGTTCAATAATGCCTGTATGTAGTAGCCACATATCAAGAAGGCACCCAGTGGTTGACCGCTAACCCTACTAGTAGCACTGTATGCATGGAACCATCCGAGCAGCTTGTACACACCTATATAGAGAGCATGGATGATTTGGAAAAGGTCCATCAACAAGTACCCACTGTTGATGACTGTGATGATTGGGGAAAGTTACAAATCCCTAAAATCTTTAAATAGGAGCCCTTGGAACTCAAATCCTTACCGACCCATTTAGAATATGCATTTTTACAGAATGGGAGGTCGGTGATCATCAATGCCACCCTTGCTCCTAAGCAAAAGAAGAAGTTGCTGAAGGTGGTGAAAAAATGGGATGCTACTTTTTCATGGTCATATCTTGAATTAATAGGATTTGATCCCAGCATCTACCAACATTGGATTTACATCAACCCCTCCATGAAGCCATGATGACAACCACAAAGGTAGTTGAACCCCAAATTGAAGTAGGTCGTCAAAGATGAAATTGAGCAATTGTTGAAAGCATCTACTCCATTGCAGATAGAAAATGGGTTAGCCTACTCATTATTATGCCAAAGAAGGATGGAAAATGGATGGTCTGTATAGATTTCTGATTGCTCAACATAGCTACCTTCAAGGATCACTTCCCACTCTCATTTGTGGACTAAGTGTTGGATACCATCGCAAGGCATTGTTATTATAGCTTTTTGGATGGTTATAGTGGCTATGACCAAATCCAAATTGTGCTAGAAGACCAAGCCAAGACAAAATTTACAAGTCCTTGGGGGACTTTCACATATAAAAAGATGTCCTTTGGCCTGTGTAATGCACCTGCTACTTTTCAACGCCTTGTCCTCAGCATCTTCTAGCAATAAATTGGAAATGGGGTAGAAGTCTTCATGGATGAATTCTCTACCTATAGAGCCATGTTTGAATAAGCCTTGGACTACCTTGAGAAAGTTCTAAAAATATGTGTGGAAACTAATCTATGGGTTAACTGGCAAAAGAGCCACTTAATGGTCCAAGAGGGCACTATTCTAGGGCACTGTATTTTACAAGAAGGGATTAGCGTAGATCCTGAAAAAATCAGGGTCATCCAAGGAATCACCAATCAACCAAGCACTGTAAAATATTTTTGATCATTCCTTGGCCACACTGGTTACTACTGGTGCTTCATAAAAAATTTCTCAAAGATCGCCAAGCTGTTGGTGGAACTCACAAAGAAAGATGCTCCATTCGTCTGGACCATGGAATGTAAATCTACATTCCAAAAACTTAAACAAAAACTCGTAGAAACTCTAATTCTATAAGCACCTAATTGGTCTAGACCCTTACACATCATGATGGATGCATCCAACTATGCATTAGGGGCCATGCTTACATAGTGGGACGACCAGAAACATCCATACTATATCCACTGTGCAAGCCGCAACATTGTGGGTGCTCAGCTTAACTACACTAACACTGAAAAAGAGTTAATGATGGTTGTGTTTACCTTGGAAAAATTTTGACACTATGTGCTTGGGTATAAGGTGTTTGTGCATACCGACCACAGTGCTATCCAGTTCCTGATAAAAAAACCAATGGTGAGCCCTCATATCATATGATGGCTAGTGATTCTTCAAGAATTTGACCTCACTATGGTAGATCGGAAGGGAACCGAGAATGTGGTTGTTGACCACTTTTCTTGATTGCAATGGGATAACGCAGAAGAGAAGGAGCCACTCTCCAACCAATTTCCAGATGAACTCATCTTCACAGGAGAAATTAATAAGTAGGTGCCCAAAGAATCACCTTAGTTCAGCCACATCCTCACCTATCTCACAACCTAGGAATTGCCAAAGGAATGGGACCATCGGTAGAAATAGTAGTTTCTCCATAAGGCCAAGCGCTTCATGGAAATCAATGGTCACCTTTATAAGGTGTGTGCAGATGGCCTAGTTCAATGGTATGTCCCTAATGATGATACACTGCACATCCTCCAAGATGCTCAAAAGGGCCCTTGTGGGGGCCACTATGCTGGACGACGCATGGCCATTAAGATCTTGCTTGTAGGATATTACTAGGCTACACTCTTCAAGGATGCACAATGGTTCGCCTGCTCTTGTGAACGATGTCAGAGAGATGGTGGGATGATTGCATGAATGGAGGAACCTCAACAATGGATCCAACCACTGGAACCCTTCTACCTTTGGGGCATCAACTTCATGGGTCCCATCACACCTATGTCCAATGGGAAGGCATACATCATCATTGCTATTGACTACTACACAAAGTGAGTAGAGGCAGCAGCCATCATCGACTGTTCCTCAAACACCATCACACGATTTGTCCAACAGCAAATCATAAATAGGTTTGGAGTGCCATGTGCACTCATCTCTGACAATGGAACGCATTTCATGGGCATCACTTTTTGTAAACTCATGCAACACTTGGGGGTCACCCATAAATTTACAACACCTTATCACCCCCAAGCCAACAGGCAAGTCAAAGTCACCAATATGGAGATTACCAAAATCCTCACTTGAACCATTAGTAAATATAGGAGGGACTAGAGCACCAAACTTAACGATGCCCTCTAGGCCTATCGCTCCACTTGGAAACTTCCTATAGGTTACTCTCCTTATGAGTTAGTGTACGGAAAGCTACTGAAACTTCCAATCTAGGCAAAACTCTAGACACTATCTACAGCCAGTGACTTGGGCCTTGACCTACCCCTAGCATAACACGAACAACTTATCAACTTAAGTGTGCTAAATGAGAATAGATTAGTCGTCATATCAGCAAATGAGATACACAAGGGCTATAATAAGAAACGTCATGATCTTAGGATTTGAAAGGTAACATTTCAATGTGGAGATAAGGTACTCTACTGGAACCCCACACATGTACCGCAATGTACCAAGTTTCAAACACTGTGGGAGGGCTCCTATATTGTCTCTGAAACCTTCCCATCTGGGGCCTTGCTTATACACAAACCTAAGGACCACACGAGAACACAGTTAGTCAATAAGCAATAATTAAAACCTTTCCATGAACTTTATAAAACCAATGCTACTACCTTATCATCATAGGGATAACCTCGTTCCATTTTTTGGGTCTCCTCCTTCCAGCTTAGTCATGCGGGAGATCATTCTCCATGCTAATCCACTCTACTAAGCTCCTCACTATTTTTGGAACTTTTTTTGTTTTACACTTTTTTGTTTTCCAACATTATTCGTAAGTTTGCCAATTCTTACTTAATTTTTCTTTCTTTAATTACTTTTTTTTCTTTGTTTGCTTATTTATATGTGTGTGTGAGTGTTTAATTTCCAGTTGGTTACTAATAAATCGTCTTATTATCATTAGCTGTGTGGTGTGGTTGGTTTTTGTTGTGATGGGTCATGTGAAATGGTCCACCTATTTTATCTCGCTCCTGCCCTCGTATTGTTGTTCTTGGAATTTATGTCTACTTTTATCTCATAAAATCGGCAGTGAGTCCATGTCATCCACCTATTCATCCACTCCACGGTTTTCCTCTCTTTGGAAACATGCAAACCCCCTTCCCTTAAAAACATTTTAATTCATGTGTGACTTGTGTAGTTCCCAGACTTGGGGATGACCCAATGGTTTGAATCAGGTGTGACTTCAAGGGGAATGCAACATTTTTCATACTTTTCTGTTCCCTGGTTTGTGAAAGTGTCCTCATGGATTTCTGACCACTCCAAGTTCTTTTATACAAGGAAGCTCCTTGGCAATTTGACCTTTCATGGTGTGGTCCTCATCGCAAAAACACAAAAAATAAATAAATAAATGAGGATTCAAAGCACACCCCTTGGTCAAATGCATGCAAACCAGCATGGGTCTTTGCATGGTGTGGTTTCCACAAAATAAAAATAAAAAATAAAATAATAACTATGTGGAAATTCAAAGCACACCCCTTAGACCACCTCTCATGGGCCACAAGCACTACTTATGGGACTTGCTTCAGCCCCTCTAAATTAGTCCTATTTCACTTCCTTCCTCTCACGCATGTTGGAGTGGTGGTTCTCTGTGGGTGCATTCTTGTACTCTTGGGGGTGGATGAGTCTTTGCATGTT
Organism: Gnetum montanum; assembly: GCA_015680685.1. Taxonomy (NCBI): domain Eukaryota; kingdom Viridiplantae; phylum Streptophyta; class Gnetopsida; order Gnetales; family Gnetaceae; genus Gnetum; species Gnetum montanum. The sequence goes on from MNCI01016412.1 coordinate 132,012, forward strand.
GCTGCAATGTCACTGTATGTGGCTGCTTTTTGGTCTAAACTTAGGAAACGTCCTACCAGGTCACTTAACCACAACTTCACATGGGGTTTAATGTGACCGATAACTGAAATTCTAATTTTCACTCCTCTCTCTTCATCCATTTCTCTCCATGACTCACCTCACTTCCTATCTTATGTTTTGATGGTTTGTTGTGATTTCCATGAACTCCTAATGCTTCAGTAGGTTCTCATGGATCAACGTTCCTTGACTCCAGGACCCATGAACTCTAGTGTTGACAATATGCAAGGGAAACTAAGGCTACTGCTTGCTATGGGGAGGACCCACTTGCATATCCCTGGTTCTGTTTGTTAGTCTCCCATCCTCTTGATATTATTGGTTGATTGTTTCTACACTAACCATCGCTTGAATTCTTCTCCATAGAGTTCTTTCTCACAACATTCTCCTACCTTTGACTCTTTTCCTCATCCCACTTACCTTCCTCTTTCTCTCAACCGAGTTCCCGATCTCTCAAGCTCTTCAACTATCCTAATTTGGCATTTTAATTCAATTTTTTGGGCTTTTTATTATCTAGTCAATGCTGGTCAACACTCCTAGCCCCCTACGTCAACTAGGCCCCGTATACATAGCCCCATCCATGCAGTGAAAAAACTCTATATATGCCCCCATTGTGCTATGAATTTTTGGCCATTTTGCACACAAATTGGGGGATATTTTCCATTTTTTCTACCTCACCTCTTCTTTTCAAGCACTTACATTTTCTAGCGCATGTCCTAATCAGCCTATCCTTTTCCTCTTTTGCAACTGGAGGTATGCTCTTCATCGTTCGTGCGAGGTGGGGGGTGAGGTCTATAGAAACTAAAAAAAATTAAAATTAAAATTATTAAAGACTTAACACCTCTTAGGAGAAGAAACAAAAACAACAATTTAACCTACAACTCATGCCTTATTTTTTTGTTTCCAACCCATCAACTAATACTTTGGAAATCTAATGGGATGCACATGCCAGTACTACAACTTGGTCAAAATGAGAAGGTATATGAGGGCTATTTTGAGCAACTTGTGCATAATTTAATTAATGGTTATGCTTGATTGCAGATGGCATCTAAATCGAGGCATCCAAGGGGAGAAGGACTATCCCAACCAAGGGACAAGCGATCAAGAATGAGAAGAGGATGAGGTGTGCGACACCTAGAGCATGCGAAGGGCTCCCATGCAATTGGCCCCCTCCATGAAGGACCTGATGTGGAATCTGTTCATCATATTCCTAAAGAGAAGATCCCTAGTGAACAATGGCAAGGGGATGAGACTCCAGTGATAGCGCCACGACTTGAGGTCACCCTGACCTACGCATGTCTTGATGCTATTAGGCCAAGGGAGGTGCAATGAATGGTCCCACAGGAGTTGAAATTCAGACTATTTCTAGAGAATGCACCAAAAGATGTACAGATTCAATTGCAAAAATCTCCTATGTGGCCAATCATCACATTTAGTGGTGAATGGTATTTAGGAGAAACTTACCTCTTCTGGACAAATCGACAACAATGGTCCAGAGTAAGAATTAAGGAAATTTATGTCTCTTACTCTACGAAAGAAATCACATAAGCTCTGTGGTTGCTAGAGACCAAAGCTGATGTGGTAGAGATCCCTAAGCAAGCAGATCCTAAAGTAAAAGGGGAGTGGATCAGGCAGTGCTATAGGGTAGATCACAAGGATTTTGGCACTTTAACCATCACAGAGAGGGTATACTCAAAAATTTTGTCTTACCACTTGAATCCAATAGTAAGACCTAGCAAGATCATGGCCTTCTCTACTTGTGCATGTGCCACTCTAAGCAGAAATTTCCCAATCAACCTTCCACAATTGTTGTTTCTGGAGATTGAAAAAAGATTCGTTGAAACCGAACGTGGAAGGTGGGCTCTACCCTTTCCTTGCTTAATCAAAAAATTGTGCAAATGGGCAAGGATAGCATGATATGCCAATGACATACTTCAGCATGCCCTGATTGCCTCATGGTAGGAGATGATGAAAGATAGGACTCCAACCATCACACGACTTGAGGAAGAGCAGCAACCATCTCCACCACCTACACAAACGACAAGGTCAGGCTTGCAAACAATTGCAGAACATATACACGAGATCCAACAATTGCTCTTAAGCCAACAAGAGCAATCTATAGGAACCAGTGAAGGAGAAGACCCTTCAACCTATCACCCTGCAATGATCCATCTAGAGTAAGTGGCTCGATCAGTGAGTTTGCTTGAAGTAGCAGGGCCAATGTTTTCTATCACTTGAACACAAGTACCTGCTAGAACTGATCCTAGTGTCCGAGAAGTAACAGTCTCCACTCAACAATTATTTCCTACAATTTTAGGAAATGCTACTACTTTTTTAGTATGATTGGATGATGGAGAGGTGGTGATCATCCTGGTGATGCAGCACCAGGAACAAGAAATTCTAGCTGAAGTGGTTGCTGACACGATTACTACGGCCCTTAATGCACCGATGGTGCCTGTACCAAATGTACATGGACTTGAAGATATACAGACATCTGCAGGAACTTCACGTAGTAGGATCAATGCAATCCAACATGAAGAATTTTTGGACTAACTTTTGGGAACTAGGCAACCGCTTCTAGATGTCTTTGATCTTCCAAACAACATTACTACAACCCAGTCAGAGCTGCTCTCAGTAAGGGGCAAGAACCTCATCTTGGAAGGGTAACTTGAAGTAGCTCAAGAAAATTGTCAACACTTGGTGATGGAAGTTGCCAAATTAAGGGCCCGACTTGCTAACCTAGCTCTCCTCAACCATGAACTTACTAGAGATGAAGATTTTCAATAGCTTCAAGCTAAACTCCAGATGGCTGAGTATGAGCAAGAGTCGAAGATCTTTGATAAGTCCTTGATAGATGCCCATGCATATTGCCTAAACAAGAACTTGGCAAAGGTTCATCAGGAGAATGTTAGGCTGACCATAAAATTTCATCACCTGCGCAATGTTGGTGTTGAAAATCAACACATGAAAGACTTCATCCACCAATAGTAGGAAGAGCTAGCTAGGGTGAACACTGATGTGAGGGGATTAACCGCTAAAAATCATAATTTATCCATGAAGGAAGTTCAGGCCTTGCAAAAAAAATCAACTATCGAAATCACCGCTTGAAAAAATGAAGCCCTTAAGTTTGAAAAGTTAAAAATCACTATAGGGACTAGGTGGGATTATAGAAAGAAGTAAACGAAAAAGAGATTCGAGTTGCAAAGGCCAAACTGAACCAAGTGCTCTAACAGCTTCGAAAAGGAGGTGAGGTGTGGCAACCCATCTTCAATGGATTGAATGCCTACAACCAAGTTGAGATCCACCTCAAGGAGCTGCAAGTCGAAGAAATGATAGAGTACATGGAGTTGGCCAACCTTTGCTATGCAAACCTAGCTATGCTAATAGCCGAAAGGCCGCAGTCTGACCTAAAGAAGCAAGTGGCCACCTCATACTCTTTATAAGAGGACGAGTTCCAAGCGCATAAAGTGATGAAACAGAAATTAGAAATAGCAAATGTGAAACTCAAGGTTCTCTGCACTCATTTTGAAGGACAACGTGCGATCGTTGAGAACTTGGCCTAACGAATGAATGACTACTAGCAGATGCAGACATCAATCCGAGCATTTGACATTGAACAGAAACCATTCGTGGCCTGGTTTGTTAATCTAAAAGAACTCTTTCCTACACTTCCATGCCCTTGGGAGGTTCCAGTCTTAGCACACATTGGTAAAGCTGCTTGGACAGTGAACAATCCCAGAAGCAAAGAAGAGAAAATGAGTGTTCTCTTGGAGGCTTTTTGGTTGCCTCCAGAAGTTGTAGTTGCTGTAGGACAACCATCATCCACGCCACCACTACCACATGTGCCAAAGGCTGGTGAAGGTTTGTTAGAACCACCGCCATCAGGGACGTTGTGGTCTTCTCCAACAATTTTTGCATCTTTCAACATAGTAGAGAATCCAGGATCGTTGAGGTGTTCAATTTTGTCTCTAAACACCACCATTTGTAATTCATTCTTCTCTATACACTTGGGCACTTGGTGCATCAGTAAAGTTAGTGTCTTTGTAGATGTGTTGTATCATGTGTGCTGTGTCATGTGTGTTGTAATAAGAACTTCATACCTTCCAAATTGTAATGATACTCGAGGACGAGTTTTCACTTAGTCATGGGGGTATGCTGAAGTGCTCATCAATTGATGCATCAACTGGGGCTGCATATATGAGGCCCCATCAATGCATCTGTCCATGCATCTACATGGCCTGATTTACGCAGCGTCTATTCTAGCCTATAAATAAAAGTGCTTCCACCACACTTAGGCATCTTTTTGGTAGTTGTAGCAAATCTCTTGCAATTTGTTTTCAAAAGAGTTACAATATTTTCCAAGTGCCCGCAGTAGGTGTAAGAAAGGTTTTTGGCTCTTTATTCGAGCACTAATGTACCTGAGCCCATTGGTGTGACCAACAATAAAGACTATCTTTTCAAGCATTCCCTGCAACAATTGAATTTAGTCATTTAATCATTTAATAGTTTAATATTTCTATGCTTTAATAATTCCTTAAGTTTCCATTGTTATCACTTTAATCATCATTGCTCTTTTATATCTTTTAAAAACCATAATTACGACCATCTTGAATGTAAACCTAACACTTGGCAACCCAGTGACACTTAACGTTTGGTAACCCAGTAGTGGTTAGGGGATGCTCAGGATGTGCACAGAAGATAAGATCGGATGCTTATGCTAGGAAGAGTTAAGAGATAGATTAGGATACCTATAGACTCTGCAATATTCCATTCCTTACATTTCATTTCAAGAATTAGACTCTAGAAGATAAAGAGAAAAGCCATAAAAATCATTTGCCTCAATCTCACTTAACCATTGCATCAGAACACCACGAGTGAGGTTGGGAAGACAACAACCATTCTAACACAAGGTTTTGCTGGTTAGAGTTTGGTGTATGCAAGTGCTTACAGTCTACAAAATTCAACCGAGTCATGTGTGAATGGCCGTGATTCACATGGTTGGGCGTAGGGGTACCTCGCCACTCATCACTTGGCATATTATCCAAGGAAGGATTTTATTCATGGTACTCTTTTTAATTTTTAAATTTCTGAAAGGTCACCCACCTTCAGGCATGGGTAACATGTCTTTCTAGTGGGACCCCCAAAAATTTATTTTGTGTTCCTTTATTTTTTATTTGTGTAAACCTTTCAAGATAGCACTTATTTTACTCTTACTCCCATTTTTTGTTAGATCTACAAAGATATAATACAACCTTAGCAACATGATAGAACTTCACAATGGTAATCCAAAAAGAATCCACAAATTGCCTTGATGCCACACTTTTTACATTCCCACTTACTTCTTCACTATTCTATATAGGCATAAAGATCACAAGTTTATTCTTACTTGTATGATGGAAAAGAATGTCATTATGGCCATGGTAAGAACCTCTTATTAATGGAATGGATGGATGGATGATGTGGGCTCACTATTCAAATAATCAATCCCTTATGACTTGATAACATAGAGAAATCCTCACTTGATTGGACTACATCTTGCCTTTATTTATAATGTGTCTTATTAGTAATCAAAATTATTTACAAAGGGTTTGAAAACAAAGTATGAAAGAAATGAAAAATATAGTAAGAACTATGAAAAAGTATAAAGAATGAAAAATGTTAAAAAATGGAAAATGTCAAAGAATTGAAAGATATATCAAAGAATGTCAAAAATTTAAGAAATGAAAAATATGAAAGAATAAGAAGATGTCAAAGAATGTAAAAGATATAAAAGAATAGGAAAATTGTATCAAGAGATAGAAAATGTAAAAATAATTGTAAAACAAAAAATGGAAAAGCATTTATTAATTTTAGAATCAAGGTAAAGTGTCTCCCCCACAACTGAACTCATGGGCAAGCATTTGAAAAATACTCCCTAGGTTTGCTGGATCATTCACTTTAGGTGATTCACTTACCATTTATTGATCTAACTTTTTTTGTTATTGTCCCATGTGATCATGATGGTAGTTATGTTTTGATCATCTAAGTTCTTGTTCTCTTTCTGTTTTGGTGTATAATTATGAGTTATTAATTTCATTTTTTAGTCCTTAGTTGGAATCATGTTCTTAAAATGAGAGTTAATAAGAAAATTAGATTATTCCATGCATTTTTGATACAATTTTTGGTTCTTAGTTAGTGGCCACAAGGTGTCTTTTGACTTTGTGACTTCTGCTCTCTCATGTGCACACTTGTTCTTCACATTTGTTTGTGGACTGGTGTGATGACTGTGTTAACATTTTGAAGTATTGGCCCACAATTGCATCCTTTTCTTTTAGTAGTAATGCATGGAATTTGTTGCATGTGTATGGCTATGTGCTTGTCCTCCTTAGAGATCTCAACAAATAGATCCCTCATACTTAGCTTAGATCAATTATTCTAAGCCATGATCTCCCCATGATAATCAGAAATTCCTTATTATCATCTTTCACATCAATTAACAAAAATTTTGCTAGATAAGACCACCCATTGACAATGGTCACTACATCATCTATTTGTCCTAAAGGAATGGTGATAGACTAATATGCAAGCTCCAACATAATGTGGCACTCTTTCAATGATGTTAGGTTCCATGCTTGATATGTTTCATGAGAGATCAAATTTACCCTAGAACCTAAGTCTAATAGAGCTTTGCATGGTAGATTTCTAGCTACTTATAGATAAATCAAAAGAATTTCTAGATCAATTCTCTTCTTAGGAAGTGGCCCTACCTTTATCTAGTTTGTAACAATTTCAATGAGCGTGACAATTTGCGTGTTTGGATTAGATGATGACAAAAGCTTGTTGGCAGTAGGGAATATGTGGTAGGGGAAGTCAATTTCAATGAAGCTCTAATTCTACTAGCCTTTTCAGGACATACCCTAAAGAAAGGATGTTTCTTCCCCTTATCTTGTTAAGTGCTTCTTCAGTCCTTTCTTCCATAATCTTTATGGTTATAGCAAATTTTTCATCCACTAAATCCCAAAATTTCTCTACCTTAGTTGTTATATCATTGATTGATTTTTTTAAATAGGTACGATCTTTTTCTGGATAACATCTTCCAAGGTTTCATCCTCTTTCTTGTTATATATTCACACATCTCTCTTTCGAATTGATAGATCTCTATTATACTCTTCAATTAATTCCCTCTTTCTTAGCTCACCTTCCCCTTTTTCCACTTGATTGATTAGCTTTTGGATATGATGAACAATCATTTCTAATAACATGCCTTGGGTATAAACCCCAAGAGTCTCTTTGGTTTTTCTCCATATCCCATCTACAATGTGCTTGAGTTGTTTCCTTGGTGAAAATTCATGGCCTAGCCATCTGTGCAATAGTGAATAGTATCTACCCATTGCTGCATCAAGGGTCTCATCAGTTCCTTGTTTCCATCCTTGGATCTATTTTCTTAGATTGGACATTTGTAAATAAGTTTGGTATTTATCATTCAAGAGTTTGAGCATGGTATTCTAGCATCTAATTGATTCAAGTTTCAATGACCTATACCAACTCTTCACCTCCTTTACAAGTGTTATGTGAAACAACTTCAATTTTTGCCACTCACTTTCTATGTTTTTATTGTTTACCTAGAATAATGTTTACTGCTAAATGCTACTTCGATTTTATGCATACACTGCTAAGTGCTAAGTACTAACATCAAAAAAACAAACTAAGAGAGTTTCACTAAGGTTGAATGGAATTGTTATTGGACCATGCACCTAAGTGGTGTATTTATAGGCCTGCATCTGCTCACAATATCAAATATGTGACATTGTAGCTTGTGCCCTAATATTAGGGGTTTGATATTATCGAATGCCCAACGTTGTATCCATGTAAAAACTTGACTTATCACTTGTTCATTTACCCCACTGGAAATTGAGCACCAACCTAGAACTATTAACATTGTGCTTATTGTATAGACCTCATCTAATATACTTCATCATATCATCATCATCATAGCCTTATCCTAACAAAATAGGGTTAACTACATGAGTTCTTTTTCATCATTTAGCTCTCTAAAAAGCTAGATCTTTATTTATTTGAGATTTCTTCAGACAATCTTTAGTCATTTTTTCAATGTCTTTTTTAGTATCCCTTTTGATGGCTTTTCTAAAATAGTGATGCACTAAGCTTTTTCTTGTATAAGCTCATTATTTAATCTTCTTTGCACATGCCCAAACCATCTAAGATACCATTCTTATAACTTATTTGAAATAGAAGCAACCCCAAGCGTTCCTCTAATGTTTGTATTGTATGGTTTATATTTTTTTGGTAACATTAAACATACATCTAAGCATTTTCATTTCTATGACACTAATTTGTTTTGGTGCCTTTTTTGTACTTGCCAATATTTTGCACCATATAAGATAGCAAGCCTGATTGTTGTCATGTAAAATTTTTTCTTTAGTTTTATTCAGATTCTTTTTATCACATAAAACATCATTAGCCTATCTCCATTTTCATCATATTGCCTTAGTACTATTTCTTATATCTTTATCATTTTCACTATGTAATTAGAGCATTTATCCTAGGTAGCTACATTGTTTGCAGTTGGCCTTCAATTGTTAGTTATATCACTGCTTGTTATTTATCTCTTTTATTCTTGATAGCAACTATGCCTTGTGATTGTTGGGCATCACATTAGGAGAATGTCCTAGCATTTGCAAAATCTAAATAAAGAACTCATCCATGAGATTTGGCAAGATTTTGATTACCAACATGATGTTAATCGTCATTGGCAAAGTTTAGTTGAATACATACATGTTGCCAACTTAACACTAATCCTCTTCATCTTAACATAGCTATGTGTAGTATTTTCTTAATACATGGGTTTCTAAAAAAAGCTAAAGTAGAATTTTAAGATCAAGATGAAAGATCAAAGATGATGTCTATATAGCTAATTTGTGTTTTCCTACAGTGAAAGTACTATCCATCTAAATTGAGATGGCTAGGTAGTATCATTTATATACTTCATGTACATTCTAAAACCCATATGTATATCTTAAAAATAAATATAATCCAATAATTTTAAGTTGCAACATTGCCTCCTATTTATAATTATTCAACTACATTTTACCAATGATCAAACTGTTAAAATTCTTCATTTTTTTTTCATTCATGTTAATAGAAATCCCAAGTGCTTAGGCCACATAAAACATAGTTCATTACATAGACTTCCAATGAAGTTTTTCTAAAACACATGGCATGATATTGTTCTTGATCCAAAGCTTGTGCCATAATTGCACAACAAATTCAAAACTAATGGTTGCAAGCAAAAGTAAAAATAAAGCTAAAGCTGCATTGCATGGCATCATCATCAACATCATCCCATGCTAGCTACCGTTGCTTCAACAAGGGTTTCACATGAACATCATCATTACTATCTTAATTTTCTTATTTATTTACTATATTTTATTTCACTTATTTGCAATTTCATTAGCATAGCATGCTTGTCTTGGTTAGAACTTTATAACTCATTGTTTACTAGAATTTGAACTCATGATTTAAAGGTTTCAAATCAAAAGTCTTACGGCTAACTTAACACCTCATTGTCGGATTAGCTATGTACAACCAAAAGAACCATGAACAAGTAACCTCTCTATTGCATTACATTTTCTAATGAAAGGTAGTGCAAGCTAATTGATTGGCCAATATCCATGCTCTCTTGTATATATATATTGGTTAAGAACATATTTTTGCAGTAGAGTTGACATATACTTTAGTTGTTGCTAATAGTACAATGTATCCCATTCTGAGCCTCTCTGTTGCATTATATTTTTTTTTATGCAAGGTAGTAACTAATTAATTGTTTAATACTTGTGCCATATGTATATATTTTGATAAAGAATATATTTTCCTTTGTTAAAAAATAAATCTTGTGAATCTTCTCGTAATCAAGTAACTTACCTCCTCACCTATTCATGAAACTGAAATTAAAATTCTATTGCATCTGTAGACCCTTTCAATATATTATATTGTCAAGTTTTGAAAATATAGTTAAGAAAATAACAAGAGTTTTTAATAACATTTAGAATAAATTAGCCAAATATACAACCATAATATCTCATGTGTGTTTCCTATGCTATACAAAGAAAATAAAACTTCCATTGATATTATGGGAAGAAAATTTATTTATCTGAATAGAAAAGCTCCTTTTTTTTTTAAGCCATGTCTAAAGAAAATGATTTGCTGTGACCAACAAAAGCACTGTTACAAATATTCATCTTCAATGAATTGGCTTGGTGCCACCACAAGTAAGCAAACTTTAACCGGCACAGAAGGTAGCTATACATACATACATATCTGCCTAGAAACACGCTTTACTCTTCTGAAACCACCGCGACAGGACAACTGTCGCGAAGAGAAGAGAGAACAGGGGAAGAAATAAAACCCCAGGCAGTCAGCCAGTGAAGCATCATAACGCTCAGCAGCAGTAGGCAGAAGAAAACCTAAAATCTTCCTCCACTACCGAGTAGTTTATCATTTTTGTTTTCTGTTACGTTGCCTTGCTATGGGGTTGCTGCTCGTTTCTTGAGCGGCCTTTTCTTTTTCTCCATTCTTTTTTTGTTTTGTTTTTCTTTTTTCGTTTTGTTTTTGTTTTTTCACTGTAGGTCGCAAAGCTGCCACAGACACACAGGAAGACACTTCTTCTTCTTCTTATTCGTGTGCATGTGGTTGTGGTTGTTTTCTTCTTTCGTTTTTTATAACCCTACTTTGAAGAGGAAGGCTTTTTGTCTTTGTTCGATGCTTCAGTGCGTGTCTTGTGTAGCATTTCGGAAATGTCTGCTCGGTATTTGAATTTCTCTCCGCCTACCTCACACTCCCATGCGCAATGGTTCCATGCCAATGACCTATCATGACAAGGTAGTTTGTTTCCCCTCCTTTTACTTATGTGCCTTTTCTTATTTATTTTTTAATTTAATTTCCATTTTAGAATCATCGTTAATGCTAAAGTCGATTCCGTGGCGTGTATTTTCTCGATCTTTCTCCTCGTCTTATCTGCCTTTTTCTTAAGTAACGAGATGCCAAAGTGATCAAATGAAAATGACATGAATTGTTAATATTTCTTCGGGCCGATAAACATTCTGTAGACCGTTTTGATGCAGCTAGTTCTAGCATCTGTCGGAGAATCTATTGATTTCTTATTGCTGTGTACAAATGTGTATTTTGTAGGCATATTTATGTTTAAATTTTCTATTTTTAGTGGTTGATGGATCTTATACTTTTGGTTCAGGTACATTTGAAACTGGAACACGTAATGGCAGAAATGTAGTAAGAAATGCTATTTTACGTTTTAGCTTGGCAAATAGGCTATGCCAATCTACTTATCTTTGTTTTGATTTGGATATGAGGATGGCTTGATTCTTTGAATGTTCTGTTCCTTTTGTTTAATTATTCTACCAGAAGTTTGTGTCTGATTACATCTTAGTATCCTTAAATTAAAGCATTAAAGTATATGTGTTTTATTGCTGCACTTCTTTGCTACAAAACTACAAAATATGCCGGGAGATCCACCGTATTAGCATCAGCAATCATGTTACTTTACCATGCAGGAATAAAATCCAAAGTACATTCGGTACAAAGTTAGTTGTGTTAATTTTTTATAAAAGATTTGCATCAAAAAACTGCTGTAAATTAAAAAGTTTCAAGTGATTTATTGGATCTTAGAATTTAATAGTTTTCCGTGTTGCCTAATAGCATCTATTTTTATGGTGAGATATAGCTACAATACAAACAAAGTTGGTAGGGTGTGCATTTTGGTTTTCTCTTTTACTTTTTGCGTATTATGTCTAATACAAATATATCAGATTATGTCTTGAATCACACATGTCAATTTCATTCAGGGATATTTATTGCATGCTACGGTTCTCTATTTTAGTCATTTAGCACTTGTAATATCTGTGCATATAATTACGCTTCTCTTCATTTCACCAAGTATCTTGCTGAGTTGGTGTCGGAAAGACAAAACCTTAGCCCATTTAGTCATGTTCTACTACATTGCTTACACCTACTTAATCAAAGTATGTAACTATTAGTTTAGAATAAAAGCATGATAGCTTTGGGTTTGTGGTTCAGAATGTTTATTGTTAATTGTGTGAATGCTGATATCAAGCTATGGGCTTCTATCTTATACAATTATTCAAAACTCAATCATTCACAAGTTACCATATAACCACTTTTATGTTGCCAAAGTTAATTCACCTCTAAATGCTAAAATTGTTAAGGACATACCCATTATCATAGGTAACACTTCCATCTTAAGATGCTTGATTGTTTGAAAAGTTTCGTTTTAATAAACAAAAGTTATTCAAAAATTTGGTGCCATTATATTTATGACAATATCTATACATATTGAGTTCAAGTTCACTTGGCAAACATTTCTAAAGTGCTCAAGAAAATCGACTTATTATGATTGGGTAAAGGAATTTGTTGAGTTGGCATATCACATTGACATTTATTATATATTATATATACATTGTTGTAAATTGGACAATTCAAGAAAATTTTTTGGTGGTAATCATACATAAAAATGGGACAAATGAAGGTGATAAACATCACAATTGCTGAAGTCAAAGTATATTTTATGGCATATCCATGTGTTTTGTTGTTAATTTCTTATCGTATAATTGATATATGTAAAAATTTGATTTTGTTGGAGTAGTGTGCAATTGTTAGATTAACTATGTTTATGAATGATGTAAAAACCCTATAAATGACATTGCAACCAAAGTAGACAAAATGTGGGATTTCATTGATGAAAAATTTGCAATTGCATTGATGATTATGAAGGAGAGAATCGAGTAAGCCTTTGGAAAAGGCAAAGATGAGAGGAAGAAAGAGTTTGGATAAAAAGGCAAAGTTGCATCAACGGCAGAGTGCTCAAACACTAGCTCCACAAATGAGGAAGGTTGTATTGTGTGTCAGTATGAACATCTTAAGGGATGTTGCCCAGTCATGGCACATCGATAATAGACAAGGGCATATGTACTCAATCTTAAATTTGTTAAAAGACAATGCCCAAACGGTTACCTTATCTCTAAAGTAATTATTAACAAAACCTTCAACTGATGTATTATCTTAGTGGAGCTTTGCTATAGCCATAGGAGCACTATTATCAGTAGTGGTAGTAGCCTCAATCATGGGTGATGAGTGGCAAGAAACCCCTATGTTCAACCATATGAATCACAAATCATTTGTGTGTGATCTAGTCAAATTTTATGGACTTTATCATTTTCAATGCACTAGTTCTTTAGGAATCTTGCCTTAAGGTCAATCATTGTCTTTTCAATTACAGTTGTGACATTTATTAGTATGGTTATGTGTAATTGAGGCATTTGATTTTTATCATTTTGTGTTTTATAGTTTGATGTTCATAATATAGATTAAAGGAATTTGACTAACTAATTTAAATTAATTAATTAATTAGCATTTAACTAATCTTAACATAAGCATTTGATCCCATTTTTCATCCACATCTTGAACCCACATCCATTGTTGGGCAACCAAGAAGTATGTTATTGGGTGTACCAAGCAATAATGTTGTTGAATTACCAAGCGAATATGTGTTACACTCGAAGAAGTCGTACTTGTGTGTGTAATCTATCTAGCTTAATTGCTTCATTAACATAATCACTAGAAAATATTGAATAACTGATTGGAAACATTTAATAAATAATTTAAAACATTGAATGCATAATTGAAATAGTTAATATATCAAAAGTGCTACAAAGTTTATTAGAAAGTTTGTCTTTATTGTCGAACATGTTATTGTGCTCAAGTACAACAATGCTTAAATAAAAGTCCATACACTCAATACTCTTGCTGTGGGCACTCAAGGAAAAATTTTAACTTGCAAATAGAAAAATTGCAAGAGCTTTACTACAATTACAATTTGTAATTGTCATAAATGCAACTTCACATATGTATTTATACCCAAAAACCAACATTGCATCAACGGAGCTTTGTAGACACATGGTAAGATGTATCCACTAGGCCTCATCGATGAGGCCTAGTCGACAAGGCCATGTTGATGAAGCTTCATTGACGCAGCCAACTAAACGTGACTTATCATACCCCTATGATTAAATGAAAACTCATCCTTGAGTTCCTTGACAAAATTGGAAAGGTATGGGATTATTGACTGAGTTTTCTTCAAACAAAACAAATTGAATGACTTAACAAAAAATGGAGTGCTTGGGTGTATGGATCCACACATTACAAGGAATGACGATGTTCTAGACACAAAATTGAACACCATAACACAACTCTTCAAAATTGGATAACACATTTCTTGATGTTGAGAAGCTGTTGGAGAAGATTAGATGATCCTAGGTAGTGGTGGTTCCTGAGGCTTTGAGGAACCTTGACCAGCTTCAAGCATGAGCGGCGATTAAGGTGGTTGCAGCTATCTTGTTGTTGTTGCAACTTCAGGTGGGAGGTAGAAAGCATCCAGCAATGCTTTCATTTTCTCCTTCTTACTCTTGTGATCATGCACTATCCATGCAACTTCGTTGATGTGGATTGAAACAAGCACATTCCAGGGACATGGGATTGCTAGAAATAACTCCTTAGCATTGATAAGCTAGGTAGCAAACTATTTGCATTCAATGACAAATGCCCTAACTATGTCTTTTAGATCCCAATAGTCATTCATCCTTTTGGCTAGGATCTCAGGAATTGATTGTTGGTCTCTAAACCGTACTCTGAGAACTTCGAGTTTGGTATTTGTAGTCTCAAGCTTTTACTTGGTATCTTTGTGATACTTAAACTCTACCTCGTATAATAGATATGAGCTAGGGACTTATTTTTCCAACTTTGATTGTGATTGTTTGGCAGTGAGCATTACTAGATTTGCATATCAAAGATTGTCTAACTCCATATATTTTATCATTTCCTTGATCTACAACTCCTTTAAGTACATTTTCGCTTTGTTGTAGATGTCAATTTCATTAACAATGGATTGCCACATTTCTCTACCTTGTTGGAGTTGCTCGAGGACTTCATTCATTTTCTCCTTCGCCATCTTAATGTGTTTCTCATTAACTTCCTTTTGTAAGCCAACCTTGTTTTTGTAGTAATTCTTCACTTTTTTAAACTTCAAAGCTTCATTCTTCTAGGTGGCGATCTCAATGGTAGATTTTTGGTGCAAGGTGTGTACTTCCTCCATGGATAAATTTTGATTTTTTGTGGCCAATTTTCTTAGTTTAGTGTTCACCCTGGCAAGCTACTTCTATTATTGATAAATAAATTCCTTCATTTGATCCTTCTGGGCATTAACATTTCACAGGCAATAATTTTGTGTGGTCAAGGATTCATTCTCTTGGCACATCTGGTTCAAGTCCCTCTGAATTGCATACATTTTGGCTTCTACCATAGACTAGTTAAAGATGGCTATTACTACCTCCTCCTCAACCTTCTAGAATCATTCTTAAAGCTATTTGAAAGCTTCATCTATTGTTACTGTTGGGCTAAGGATCGGAGGATTCGCAAGTCATGCATAAAGTTTGACAACCTTCACTACCAAACGTTGGTTTCTTTCTTGGGCTATTTCAAGTTGCCCCTCTAAGATAATGCATTTGCCCTTTATTTTAAGTAGCTCTAACTGGGTCGTAGTGATGTCTTCCAATAGATCAAAGATGTCTAGAGTCAATTGCCCAGTTCCCACTAGTCGTTCCAGCAACTTTTCATGTTGGGCTATGTCTAACTTTCTGTTGATCATGCCTAGAGACGTCTGCACATCTTGAAGTGTAGATACATCTAGTACAAATGCCATGGATGCATTCAATGCTTCAACAACACAATCAGCAACCACTTCAACGACTGTCTCCTACCCATGGTGCTGCATCACCAAGATAGTTGCCTTTTCGCCTTTCTCCAATCACATTGAGAAAGTGACTGATGAGTGGCGAGGTACCCCTACACTCAACCATACGAAACGAGCGTTGCACGTGCGATCCGGTCGAACTCCGCAGATGGACTAGTTGTGGTATCTAGATAGTTAGCCTTAGGTCGCAGTTCGCTGTCTTCCCATCTAGACTAGTTTTGCATATGTCACGTATGGTTTAGTCTAGATGAGGTGTATGATGTG
>MNCI01016412.1:152956-180585 GCA_015680685.1 Gnetum montanum
TCTTGTCGGAGAGACATTGTTGTGTGCGAATTTATGTGACTTTTAATAATTTTCTTCTATTTAAGAGATATTTCGTTAAGTTCTTTACAGCGACCTTGTATGATATAACTAATCTAGATAACTAGCACCATCCCCGGCAACGGCGCCAATGATGAGTGGCGAGGTACCCCTACACTCAACCATACGAAACGAGCGTCGCACGCGCGATCCGGTCGAACTCCGCAGATGGACTAGTTGTGGCACCTAGATAGTTAGCCTTAGGTCGCAGTTCGCTGTCTTCCCATCTAGACTAGTTTTGCATATGTCACGTATGGTTTAGTCTAGATGAGGTGTATGATGTGTTCCTAAATCTAATGCTACTCCTGATGGCAGTGGAAAATAATATTTAACTAAATCTAAGCTAAGAGGAAAAGGGTAAGAAAATCTAATCTAGCCTAAGTGCGACGAGCAACCGATTCCTTGATCAACCGTACACATCTTGGACTTCGTGCACGACTGCCACTGGGACTACCAAGCATAGGCCTAGGTACGCCACTGGGATTACCAAGCGCAGACCCCAAATACGCCACTGGGTTACCAAGCGTAGATCCCCCTAGCTACACCACTGGGCTACCAAGCAGTCACACTTAAATGCTCGTAATCAAGTCGAACTCGTTCCGCTTCTAGGAGTTTAGGGTTGAGAGACTAATCGCGATAAGTAACCGATTCCTTAACTAGCCGTACACACCCGTAGATGCTCGTAGTCAAGTCGTACTTACACCGCGCTATGAAAGCAATAAATAACATGAAATAAATAACAATAAATAAACTAAGTGAATGCTGCAATGATGAAGTAATCTCGATCTTTATTGCCGGTCATGTGCGTGTCCAAGTACGGCACACTCGAATAAAGACACCGTACAATCACATTCACCACACTGCGGGCAGACACGAGAAAATTCTAACTCTCGAGGGATTAACTGCCAGAGCTTCACTACACTAAAACTGGGATGTCAAATGAGGGAGAGCCGCCTCTTATTTATAGAAATTGCGGTTGACTGCGATATCGCGTACGCGATATCGCAGGGAAGGACACGATATCATGTACGCGATATCGCAGGGAAGGACGCGATATCGTGTACGCGATATCACGGGGGATGCGATATCGCGGCCCATGATACAACGCGACCCATGATACAACGTGGGTGCCTTAACGTGGGTGCCTTATCGTGGGTGCCTTAAGGCGAACGCCAGCACTATGAGCAATTCAGGTCTCATCAGTGACGAAATTCCCAGAGATTTTTGGAAATAAATGATGTTGCGATAATGACACTATCACCTCCCAAGCATTGGGATCTAACCTCACAGGCAGCTGCATTCGTTGGGCAGAGAAGATTAGACCACCCCTTTGCATCTTACTAATTATTCAAGCTACCTCATTAAGGTGACTCATTGCTAGCCGATACACAGATGGATCTGCCTCACTAGTTCCTACATGTTGCTCTTGTTTACTCAAGAGTTGTTCTCGGATTTTGCATAGATATTCAATGGCTATGTGAGCCTCTAGTGTTGTTTCCTGAGTGAGTGATGGTGGCAGCTACTCCTCTTCTTAGGTTGTCATTGGCATTTTATCTTTCATGATTTCTAACCATGTGGCCAAGGAAGCATGCCTGAGGGTACCATTGGAATAGTGAATAATGCCTATTCTTTTGTAAAGTTTCTTGATGAGGCATAGAAAGGGTAAGATCTTTCTTCCACATTCATTTTCCTTGAAGCATTTCTTGATCTCTACATAGATTAGATGTGGAAGGTTGACGAGAAATTTCCCACTTAAAGTAGTGCATGCTCAGGTGGAGAAGGTAGTTACCTTGCTTAGCCTCATCGTTGGATTGAGGTGATAGGTTGCAATCTTGAAGTAAATTCACTTCACTAATGTGAGAGCAACATACTTCTTATGGTCATCCTCATAACATCATTGGGTCCACTCCCTCTTGGCCTTAGGATTACCTTCTTACTAGCATTTCTATTTTGGTGCCATTTGTAGTTACAATGAGGCCATGGATTAGCAATTGTGATGTAACATAAAGTAATTGGGATACCTTTATCTCTTAAGGATAGTTACACTTGACTAAGTTGTGATTATTGTTGATTTAACTATAATTATCTTTTTATTTATGTATTATCATTAATAAATTATCCCGAGGGTTGTTGGAAGGGTTAACTATTGAAAAAGTTGATATTTATATGCTATTAAGGTTATTAACCCTTTGGGGGAGTTAGAAAAATTTCTTTAAAAAATTCATCAATTTTTCATTAAAAACCTTAAAGTTTGTGGTGCCCATGATAAAGATATTACCTCTGATAAGCATAGGATTAAAAAACGAAGTGATTTGAACAAATGGTTGGGAAGTTATGAGCTCTAGAAGGTTTTGGGCTTTGAAAAATTATAAAAATTCTCTGTGTGTTATGAGCAAATGATGAAAAATTCTTAAGTGCTTGATAGTATATATAGGATGTAAGCACTGTGTCGATGAGGCCTCATCAACGTGGTTGGCTACATCGACAAGGCCTCATTGACATAGCTATTAATCATTGTTGACTATTGTTGACTTTGATCAAACTTTCAAAATACAAGGAATTTTTGGATGAAATTGGGGTTCAATGAAAGTTCAAAAGACCAAGAACAGTATGAAAACATTAAAAGAGGGTGTTTAAGCTCATAAATTTGAAAAAATGGAGAAAAATTATTTTAGTGGATAAATGAAATAAAAGGTTAAGGAGCACTGAGCAAAATACTCAATGGAATATGCGAAAGGTAGGATTGTAGCGATGTCAAAGGTAAGAAACCTTAACTAATCAAGCCAAGAGCTATGCAAGTGGATCCTACCCATAGCAGGCTCATGCCCTTTCTGTCCTTGCATAACCTTAACTAAGGAGCCCATCAGCCTCACAGTCAATTAATGGTCATGAAAAGTTAAGAACCAACAACAAAAGAATCTACTTAAGAATCCCAACACATCAGACCAAGACATAGAGCATAACATAGAACATGACAGTGAAGTGAGTTATGGTAGCATGGATGGATGATAGAGAAGGTGGAATAAAGTTCCAAATTGAGGTCATAAGAAGTCCCTTGTAAAATTTGTGTTTAAAATAACTTGAGAAGATCCATTCTTAGTCTAAACTAAATCCAGCTACTTTTAGTGACTTTGCATCACTACTCTAAGATTGGTTCGCTCACTTGAGATACAAGAGTGCTTTCACAAAGAAACCACTATTCCACAAAGAGAAGAAAAGAGAATTAGGAAGTGAGAGAGAAAGGGCCTTACTTAGATGGGATCTTCAAGCATAGGTGCATGTTGTTCAAGTCTCATAACTAGTGCTTGTAGCCCATTTATTTGTCAAAGAAGTGTGCTTTGAATTCCCATCATTTTTTTGTTTTTTTTTGTTTTTGAAATGGGAACCACACCATGCAAGGACTTATTCATGTTGAAGGAATGTGCTTTGAATTTCCTTTTTTTTTTTTGAAATGAGGACCACACCATGCAATGATGTTATTTGACATCCTATCAGTTGGTGGTATGGAATAGTAAGAATTCTATGAAACACACTCAAGCACTTAAGCAAGTAGAAGAGTACAAAGAGTATTGAGTCCCCTTGAAGTCACACCCTTTACAAACCTTTGAATCTTTTCTAATTCTAAAACTACCAAGGTCACCAATTGATTAAAAGTTTTTTTAATGGAAGGGACTTTAAATTTCCAGAACAATGAAAATCATAGAGTTTATTGGATGGGTGGATGGCATAGACTCACTGCCCATTCCATAAAAAGCAAACCATGTCAAAATCATCAAACATTAGAATTCAAAAATAGAAACTAGACATCAACAATCACAACATTAAGCATAAACCATCATTAGTAAACACCAATAGTAGCACTATGTCCTATGACAATAAAGCAATTTTTTTAGCAAAAATGAGAAAATCTCACACTTGAATTAAACAAAACAAAGTAAAATATATAAGAAAGTGTAAAACAATCAAGAAAGTCCAAAACTGGTAAAGATGGTGTAAAATTAGAAGAATTTGAAAAATCAAAAATTTGTAAAATAAATAATTTGTAAAAATCAAAAACATGAAAAAAATAGAAAAATTGAGAAGCCATATTGATGGTTAGCATGGATGGCTATCTCCCCCATGACTAAGTTGGAAGGAGGAGATCCAAAAAATGGAACGTGGTTGTCCATTTGTTGAGGTGGTAGGCGAACTGGCCCATCTTGGTTTGAGGAAAGGCTTTACTTATTTAATGTTGACCAATTGCTTTTTATTTGGGTTGTTAGTTTTGTAGATTATCATGGCCTTAGAGAAAAAGGGTTGATCAATTACATAAGGTCTCTTCCACGATGTTTGAAATTTTACCTTTTGAGGTACATGTGTGGGGTTCCAATAGAGAACCTTATCTTCTAGTTGATGTTTTACTTTTCTGATTCTAACGTCATGATGTTGCTTGCTAAATGCCTTATTCATCTCATTCAAAGATAGTGCCACTAATTGATTTTCATGTAGCACGTTTAGGTTGATCATTTTTTCTTTCTATGCTAGACTTAGGTCAAGATTTAGATCATAGGTTGTTGAAAGTGTATAAAGCTTGGATTGAATCAGGAGCATTGGAAGTTTCCTGTATACTAACTCATAGGGAGAATGGCCAATAGGAAGTTTCCATATTGAATGATAAGCCCAAAGAGCATTGTTAAGCTTTGTATTCCAATCCTTCCTATATTTGCTAATGGTTGGCATTATTATTTTTATGATATCCTAGTTGGTTACCTCTACTTGACTGTTGGCTTGGGGATGGTAAGATGTTATTAATTTATGTTCTACTCCTAAGCATTGCATTAATTTTCTAAAAGTGACATCTATGAAATGAGTTCCATTGTCGAAAATCAGTGAACATGGCATCCCAAACCCATTCACAATATTTTTTTGTATAAATCTAGCAGCAATGGATGATGTATAATTAGTAACAGCTATTTCTTTTGCCCATTTTTTGTAGTAATCAATTGCTACTATAATATATGCCTTTCTGTTAGACATGAATGTGATGGAACCCATGAAGTCAATGCCCCATATGTCAAATGATTCTAGTGGTTGAATCCATTTTTGAGGACCTTCCATGTGAGTGGTCATCCCCCCATCTTATTGATAATGTTTACAAGACTTGATGAATTGGTGGGCATCCCTAAAACTTATACGTTAATAGTATCCTACTATTAGGATTTTTATGGCCATGTGTCTCCCTACATAGTGGCCTCCGCAAGGCCCTTCATGAGCATCCTAGAGAATGCACAATTGATCTTTGTCAAGGATACATCAATGAATCAAGCCATCAACACACACCTTGTAAATATGTCTACTAATTTCTATGAAGTATTTGACCTAATGAAGAAATTGTTGCTTCTTCCTAAAATCCAAGTCCTATGGTATCTCTTGAATGAGAAGATATGTGAGGATTCCATTATACCATATTGCTTTTGGAGGCGTTTTTTCACTTATTACTCCTATAAAGAGGATTTTTTCTATAAATTGATTAGAGAGCAGGTTCTCCTCCTCTTCATTATCCCATCTTATGTGAGAGAGGTGGTCAACAATCATACTCTCGGTCCCTTTTCGATCTACCATAGTGAGGTTGAATTCCTACAAGATCATGAGCCACTGTATGACATGATGGCTTACCATTGGCTTGTTCATGAGAAAGGAGATTACACTATGGTCTAAATGCACAAATACTTTGTAACCAAGCACATAGTGCCTAAACTTTTCTAGAGCGTGCACCACTATCATTAATTCTTTCTCTGTGGTTGTGCAATTTAACTTGCTTTCACAATGCTTTAACTCATGTAGTGGATGTAGTATGGATTCTTCTTATAATCCATCTATCTGAGCACTACTTTCGAGGTGTAGTTAGATGCATCCATCATGATATGGAAGGGTCTAGACCAGTCTAGTACTTGTAGGATTGGTATTTATACAAGTTTCTCCTTTAATTGTTTGAATGCATGTTCATATTTCTTGGTCCAGATGAAAGGTGCATCTTTTCTTGTAAGTTTTACCAATGGCTTTGTGATCTTATAGAAATTATCTATGAATCATTGGTAGTAGCCAATATGTCCAAGGAATGACTAAACATATTTAATGATCGCTAGTTGACATCTTACTCCCTGGATGACCCTTATTTTTTGGGTCTACCTCAATCCCTTTATATGCAATTCAGTGTCTAAGCACAATGCCTTCTTGGACCATGAGATGGATCTTTTACTAGTTGAGCCGTAGGTTTTTCTCTACACATCTCTTTAGTACTTGCTCAAGTTGGTCCAATGCTTGCTCAAATGTAGCTCCATAGGTGGAGAAGTCATCCATAAAGACTTCAACACCACTACCAATCTATTGTTGAAAGATACTAAGAATCAAGTGTTGAAATGTTGTAGGAACATTGCATAGACCAAATGGCATCTTACAATATGCAAAAGTCCCCCAGGGACTCGTGAATGTTGTATTGACCTAATCTTCTGGTGCAATTTGGATTTGGTTATAGCCACTATAACCATCCAAGAAACTATAATAACAATGCCTAGATACGGTGTCTAACACTTGATCTATAAATGATAAAGGAAAGTGAGTGATCTTTAAATGTTACCATATTCAACAACTTGAAGTTAATGTAGACTTGCCATTTACCATCCTTCTTCGGTACAATTATGAGTGGACTAACCCACTCAATATCCACAATTGGATAGATGAACCCCACCTTGAGGAGTTGCTCAATTTCCTCTTTGATGATTTGCTTCAATTTGGGGTTCAGCTACCTCTGTAGCTACCTTCTAGGCTTCATGCTTGGGTCGGTGTAGATGCGATGCTGGCATATCCTTGAATCAATTCGTGTTAGCTCTAAATATGATCAAGGAAAGGTTGTTAACCATTTGTTCATCACCATCAATAACTTTTCTTTTTGTTTAGGAGCAAGTTTGACATTAATTATGACTAGTTTACCTTTCTTTAAAAATGAATACTCTATTCTAGCTAGTAAAATTTTTAGCTCTAAGGGATCTTACTTGAAGTGATGAGGGATTTTCAACTCTCCCCAACAGGTATCATCATCTTCATCAAAGACTTGAGGATGAACTTGTTGAATTTTGTTCATGGCTTCAACATAAGCAAATTTTAGGCTCTCAGTTGGCTCTATGCATAGTGTGTTGCTATTTGAGTCACCTATCAACCAATGGATGCCCTTCTATTTTGTGGTTGCTGTGTATAGACACCTTTGAATGTTAATTCCTTGTACACAATAATTATATGCTTTAATGTGTGTACTTCTAATTGATCAAATCTTTTACATGTAATTGCATCCATTATCACTGTATGTGATGCATGGAATACATTTCTTCTCAATCTTTCCTTATTCATTTTCCTTGGATATTTCTAAAGGTAGGTCCCTTATACCTATTCTTGCATTGACCATGCTTAACCAAGCTCTATTCATAATCATGGGAAAATCACTTTTGTAGCTGTACACCTTGATCACCAAGAAATCAGTGGGATAGGACCACCCACAAACTGTGATCATAATGTCCTCTACTAATCCTAGAGGGACTGTAATTGACTAATCTACTAATTCAAGATGAATGTTGCTCTTCTTAAGAGGTGGTAGATTCTACGCCTTGTACATGTCATGGGAAATGAAATTAACTCTAGAATAAGAGCTACATGGCTCATGTCCAATGATTTGTAAATAAATAAGTGGACTTCCTAGGTCAAATCTTTTTGTAGGAAGATTATCAGCCATGATCCAATCAAAAATAGCATGAGTTAGCATCACAATGTAGATCCTAGGTGGCACTTGGTTTCAAGGGCACTCAAAGGTATTTGATGTAGAGGATGAGGGTGCTAGAGATGCAGGATGATTAGGTAGAATAGATTGTGAAGATTGAAGGGGACTGCTAGGTTAGAAGAAGGGTCTTTTCCTTGATTGATTATTAGGATCACTTGGTTGAAAAACTAGTTGTGAGTGTATAGCCCTTGTAGCATCCTATTCTTGTAGCTATGAAGGAATGTCACCCTGCATGGTTGGAGTAGGAGGTAATTGGGTTAAAGGTGGAGGTGTATGTGTTGAGGGATGTGAAGGATGATATAAATATGGATATAGGATTTCCCCTCGAGTAGATGGTAAATGTGTTTGGTGGTACTATAGAGGATAATAGTGATGCTAGAATGATGTATGACTTGTAGAATATCTAGGGGAGATAAGTTGCTAAACATAGTACCCATGTAGATTTGGTCACCTATAAGGGGTACTACTACCTTCGTGGTGGCATTGCCCATGATTGTGATTCATACCATTGTTGATATTGTTCATAAGGTTGTGGAGGAGTTCCACTTAGGTAGTAAGCTTGTTGTTGCTAGTGGAACGGTCTCAGATTGCCTTGAGGATAAGAGAATCATCTTGGTGCTTGCCTACGTGCTAGGCAAGGATTCAATGCATACACTCTAGACTCTTGTAAGTGTGAGACCATAGGGAAATATCCCTTTGGATGTTTCATATTAACAAATGTCATGTTAAGTTTCATCATGAGAGTTAGACTCCATAACTTCCTCTACTATAGTAGCTTTGCCCTTACCTCTTTGGTAGGCATGTTCAACCTCTTTTCACCTTCTGCAATTATGATCACTATTTTGCTCTTTGGATTCCTCGAAAATCTTCAAAGTGGTTTGAAATTTTTTATTCAAAAAGTCTCATAATTTGTTAACCTTGGCTGAAATATCAAAAAGATATTTTTGGATGGGCAAGGTCTTCCTGTTCACCACTTTATCAAATGGCGATTCCTCCTCATCAAAAAATTAGACCTCTTATTTTTTGATGAAAGGGTTCTTATTATACTCTTTAGCACTTTTCCTTTTTTATAGCTCCCCTTCTTTTTTTACCTACTTAATTAGCCTTTGGATTTGATGGGCTCTTAGTTGAGACAATCATCTTTGGGCATACATCCCAAGGGTTCTTCTTGTTTCTACTCTGAGCTCATCTTTGATGTGGTGGATTTTTTCCCTTTGAAAATAACCATGGCTAGGGCATCAATGTAAGAGTGAATATTATCAACCCATGGCAGCATGCAAGAGTTCATGTGTTTCTAATTTCTAGCCTTGGATTTTCCTTCTCAGATTAGACACTCTAGAGTATGTCTAGTATTTGTTATTAAATAGCTCTAACATGGTGCTCCATTTGTAGATAGATTCCAACTCTAATGACCAATATCAACTTTTAACTTCTTTGATGAGTGTTCTTGAGAAAAGCTTGAGTTTTTGCCATTCATTTTGTATGTTTTGTAAGGCACAGGCATCATGAAAAGCTTGTAGATGTGTCTGTGGATCAGAGTTGTATCCCTCCTCAAATCTTGGGGTATTGTTCATGTCTATGCGCTTGATCCAACTATCTTTCATATGCTTGGTTAGAATTTTAACTACCTTTGCAATGTTAAGCATACTTTGATTCACTAATAGATGTTCATCATCATCACTACATCGATGATGCCGATGATGGTTTCGACCACCCCTTCAGTTTTGATGGATTTCATGATCATTCTTATCTCACTGATCATTTTCATCATGATTTTTTTGATAGTAGCTTTCATGAGAACTATCAAATGAAGAGGAATGTTTCGAATTAGTTAAAGAGGATGAAGAGGAAGGTGGACCACCATTGCCACCACTATTATGCTTATTATGATTACCATCCTTAGATCCCTTGCTATTGTGGTGCTTTCCTAAGTCCCTACCTTGGCTGTCACTTTTTTCTGAATCAAATTTATGTATAGTGGATCATAGGTTCAGGTTCACACCCTCATCACTAGTATCAAGGGGTGGAGAGTCTTCATGTTTAGAACCTTCAAAGGGAGGATCCTCTTTATCCTCTTGATCTAGTAGGAAAAAGTGGTTAGTGAAATGTTTCCCCTTCGTAGCATCATGGAGCTTCTCTTGACATTTATCTCATTTTTGTTTTGTTTCAGTGGGATAGTAGTTTCAACCATCATATCCATCCACAATTTATTCTTCATGAAGATCTGTTATGCCCAACTTCTTAAGGGTTTTAAACAACATCCCAAGCACAGATCGATTAAGGGGCAAGATGATGTTGTTCTCCATATCACACCATCATAGTTGTCCATCATGATGTAGGATGAAGGTGAAATTTGGCAAAAAATCATTGATGAGAGTGGTTACTCTAGAGTGGCAGTTTCTCTAAAATTAGAGTGGTAGTTTTTCTAATTATTAGAGTAGTTGCTCCCAAGCCTATAAATACAATGCCCAAGTGCACAATTTAGAGGGAGTATTGGGAGGAAGTCTTGGAAGGAAGTCTTTCAAGGGAAGTCTTTTAGGAGTCAAGTAGCAAAACTTTTGTAGTTAGAGTATTTTCCAAGTGCCCACAATAGGAGGTCTAAGTATGGATAGATCTTTATTCAAGCATTGTGTACCTAAGCACACCTTATGTATGGTAATAAAGATGAGCTCTTGGATTCATCCTTGCAGCACTTGAGATTTGTTTTCTTACTCATTTCCTTTATTTTATTTTCTTTTGAATTTATTTTATTTTGTTATTTTATTTTATTTTATGCACTTTACATTTCTATTATTAGCACGCATAGTACGATCACTTCAAGCATGCGTGTAACACTTGGTAACCTAGTAATGATTAGCATTTGGTAATCCTAGTAGTGTTGCACTAGTTTAGGATGTGTACGACAAGTGAGAATGGATACTAGTGTTAGGATTAGTTTAATGCCTAGATAATTAGTAGTTAAGTTAAATTATTCACTTAGTTATTTCTCTCTCTCCTCCCTTATTAGTAGCAGGACATAAACACATAAAAGTTATAAAAATCATACGCCTCAAGCTTACTTAACCATATAATCATGACATACAAGTAAGTTTTGGAAGACAATGATCAACCAACCTATCCTTGTTTCACAAGGGTGCATAAGCACTTAGTCCTTGGAATTTGACCAGATTGTGCATGAAATGCTTGTATTCATATGGTTGAGCGTAGGGGTACCTCTCCGCTCATCATTGGCGTCGTTATCGAGGACTTAGTTGTTTGTGCGCTAACTAGAACATAGGAAATCATTTACATCGTTGGAATGAACCCTTAGGGTTGATTGAGGAAATAATAAACAAGAGTACATTTCACACTAAACAGAAAAATATATCTCCTTCTTCGTACGAAAGCTCCTCACCACCTAGGTTTGAAATAGAAAACAATCAGCAGTGTAATACACATGATGTTGATCTGCCAGTCCCTCAACAAGTTCGAGTGGTATATATTCATCTTGATGAGTATATACCAAACTTCACCTTTATCCTCCATCAAGATGAACAACTACATTGGTGAGATTTCGAAGGTAACATAGTGTTACCTCCTAATCGTTCAGTCTCGAGCATGCTTCTTCATGCTCTTACACGAATTGGCATGCCACACTTACACATAGAATACATCGTGCAAGACCATGACTCAAGAGGATACCATCCCACAGAGGCACAACATCAAAGGAACTTGCAATAGGAGAGACATCATAAGTATTTGAAGGGTAAGTGGTCTTAGGATGCCCCACGTGTCTTAAGAGAAAATGAGGGTGGTGAACCTACCTTAGGTAGTCAGCCACACAACGATGTTCCTTCCCTTGACTTTGGCCAAGGGGTTGTGTATCAAGACCTTCATGCCACTATTCATAACCTAGGTCCTAATACCCATGCACATAAAGGGCCCAAAAAGGGATACAAACTCATGATAAAGATGGACATTCTGATCGCAATCATGATCGGGGTCGAGATCGCAAAAGAGAAGGTAGCAGACATCGTCATGATGATGATTCTCATTCTTCTTCACTTTTATCATCTCCTTCACCCTCTCCTTCAATATCTAGACATGGTCATAAAGAAAAAGACCATGGGAATAAAGGTAGGAAAAGTGGAATTCATAGATGAAATAGCCAGGAAAGGGGACGAGGGCACTCTAGAGAGTCATGAAATAGAAGAAAGGAGAGTAGGGAACAACATAGGCATCATAGACGCCATGGACGAGACGATCACGATGAACCCCTACTCACTACTTGAAGTATGTTGGACATAACTTAGGCTATTAGAATTCCAACAAGAAACTAGAAAGATAGTAGGATCAAGATATTAGACATGAACAATATCCCACGATTTGAAGGGGGATACAACGCTGATCCTCAGAATCAGTTATAAGCATTCCATGATGCATGTGCCTTACAAAATATAGAGAATGAATGGAAAAAACTTAAGCTGTTTCCATGGACACTAGTTAAAGAAGAAGAAAGTTGGTACTGGTCTTTAGAACCAAAATCCATTCGTAGGTGGAATACTATGTTAGAACTATTTAATGACAAGTATCAAACATACTCTCGAGTGTCTAACTTACGAAGGCAAATCTAAGGCTGGAAACAAGGAGGACATGAACCCTTGGATGCTGTCATGGGCCGATATTATGCACTATTACATCGTTTTCCTAACCATGATTATTCACAAAGGGATCAACTACACCATCTCGTCGATGGGATTATGCATGAAATGAGAAGAATCCTTGGGACTTATGCCCAAGGGAGACTATTCGATCTTAGGTGCCATCAAATTCAAAGACTATTGGAGCAAGTTTCTAAGGAAGAAGGTGAGCTATGGAAGAGAGAAAGTGTAGAAGAGTATAATTGAGATACTTCCCTCTGGAAGAGGGGAGTAAGATTTTGTGAGGACGAAGAAGAGTCACCACTTGAAGAGATGGTGAATAGGAAAAATTTGCCTATCCAAAAGATGACATTAGAAGTTTTGGCAAAGGTAGATCAAATGTGGGATTCCCTAGACAATAGATTTCAAACTATGCTTAAAATAGTAGAGGAGTCTAGAGAGCAAGGTAGTGATCATGAAAAAAGAAAAAAGAGAGAAGCTGAACATGCACGTAGCAAGGGTAAGGGGAAAGTTACCATCATTGAAGAGGTTGTGGATTTGGAAACAAATAATGATAGTGGATGTGAGATATGTCAATATGAACATCCTAAGGGATGTTGACTTGTAATCTCACATTTGTAGGAGTCTGAGGTGTATGCACTCAACCCATGATTAAAAAAAAGGCAAACACCCTGAAGTTTACCTTATGCTCAAGGTAACCCAAGGTAGTTCCACCAACCCTTAACATACTATCCCAGTGGAACTCCACCACAACCAATTGAGCAATATCAATAGTGGTAGCACCCACAATCATGGGGAATGCCACCACCAAGGCAATAGTATCCTTACCGGAAACCTAACTCATATGGATATTACATGCTTTACTATTTGGCCTTGTGGTCCCTTAGCTAAGAATTTTCTCAAACCAAGAGCATTTAGGATGTAGCTAAAGCTAGTAGGGACCTAGCCTACATGACCTATAAAAATGCACACATTGAGAAAGACAAAGAGAAGGGCAAGGCCGTAAAACAACAGTGGCTACTATGGCCAAGGAAACCAAGCCCAACAATAGCAACAACAAAAAGGCTGCTACAACATCCAACACTCCCACTAACACCACACTTGGCTCCAGCAACATAGGTCAGTCCTCAGCCTCAACACTTATGGTGCCAACCCAGCCAAGGCCAAACTTTAAGCATAAGGACTGCTCAAAGTATACCCTATTATTGATTAATTCTTCAAAACTCTTGAAGCAATTGTTGGGAGCTGGGTATATACAACACAAAAAATATGTTAGAGGATGCTATTAAATGCCATCAAAGGTACTGTGAAGTTCTTAGGAACCACTCCTTGGCAACGTCCAATGAATCACTAGTACCTAAGAATATTAGGTTAGAGCATTTCTGTAACTATCACCAACTGTGTGGTCATGATACAGATTACTACGTAGAGTTGAAATACGACATTCAATGCATGATCGATCAACGCAAATTGGTCCTGGATGTGTTCGACCTGAAAACTACTAGATGGGAATTTACAAAGATTCCCTGAATGCTAATAACGCAAGTTACACCATCAACGTTATCGGCATTAACAATAATCCTGAAACACCACAGCGACCATTTTTGGTTCGCGTACCTCCTTGTAACGTAGAAACACCAACAACAACTAACTCGTAGGCCCACTTTGTTATTAAGACCCCTTGCCAGACACCTCCTGCATCCTTTGTGCTAAAAACAACATCACAACCCACTGTAACAACACAAGCACCGTTTTTCATCAAGGTTCCAAGGCATGCAAGTTCCCCTCGAACTCAAAATCGAGTGACGAAGGCTACACCTTAGCCTCCTTGTCCAAAGAAGCATGAAGAGCACCTAGCAGACAAGCTGGCTAGGGAACGTACCACGCTAGGTCCCCCTAAGCCTACCCCCTTGTCTACAGTGCCTATGGCCTCTTCATCATCAACAATTGATAGTAATGCATAGAGGCAATCATCACCTTCCCATCCAAGAAAGCCTAGTGCTCAACCTGAAGCTACGCCCCCTCAAAAAATTTGTCTCTTGGGGCGTATGGAAGAAGAGAAGGCCAACAAACAACAAGATGGTAGGTTAGACTTTCTGAATGTCCTTTTACAAGTTAAATAGGCCTTGAAGGAGAAAAATACAACATTAAGCCTATACAACCTAATAATGACCTCTGCAATGCATCAAGAAGAAATGGTTCACATGTTGACATCCATTCCTATTAACAAAAACCTGCCAGCTGAAGAGAAAGCCATTCATGCTATCATGCTTCCCCCCGTAGCTGAAGAACCACAGCCTACCCAACTAACATTTCATGATAAAGCTATCAAGGACAACCCTGATGACGGGGCTGCCACCAATGTAATCCCATTTTCTATCATAGACAAGTTGGGCTTTGTTAATCAAATTAAGCCCATAGCAACTTCATGCCTTAAGCCCTTCAATGGGACACATGTGGTAGTAAAGGGGATTGTGCACATCAACTTCATGGCAGGGGACCAGTTCCCCACAAGTGCGGTGTTTATCGTGGTGGAGGAGAAGCCTGGGTTCAACCTCATCCTGGGACAATCATGGTTAGCCCAACTAAGGGCTGTCTCCTCACCTGTACATCAGGAAATCCACTTACCCTACGTGGGCAAGAAAGTGATGATTTACAGTGATGAAGTAGCCCCCTGGGCTATAAAAAACGTAGACATGGAGCAAGATTCAGAGATAGAAATCTCTAAAAGTGCAACACCCATTCAAACTAAAACACCATGTTTGACAAATGAATAGGCCAAAACCATCAACTCAAGTGAAGAAACAACATGGGCTGAGTTGCCCTTCCAAATGGTAGATAATAACATAGATGAGTACCACTAAGGCCATATGCCTCACCTAACCCACATCAGGTTAGAAAGAAATTGCATGATTGAAACTTTTTTTTACATCACTTTAGCAAATTGTTATACTTCCAATTGCCCAATTTACACTTTACATTAAGTTTGTTGTTTGCATGATTCACATTTCACATTAATTTTGCTATTTTCATAGTTTACATTTTACATTAAGTTTGTTGTTTTCATTATTTATATTTTACATTAAGTTTTTTGATTGCATTACCCTTGTTGTCAGTACTTTATGCATGGCATGAAATGGCCCTAAACTATTGTGTGGCCTGAAATGGCCTAAAACTAGCAATAGCCCGGAATGGCCTTAAACTATCACTGCGGCCTACTAAGGCCTAAAACTGGCAACTAACCCTTAGAAATCA
Organism: Gnetum montanum; assembly: GCA_015680685.1. NCBI lineage: Eukaryota > Viridiplantae > Streptophyta > Gnetopsida > Gnetales > Gnetaceae > Gnetum > Gnetum montanum. Next base: position 168,716 of record MNCI01016412.1, read on the forward strand.
CACACCATGGTCCAAAATGGCACTAAACTATTACATGGCCCGAAATGGCCTAAAACTAGCAATGGCCCAGAATGGCCTTAAACTATCACCGCGACCCGCTAAGGCCTAAAACTAGCAGCTAACCCTTAGAAATCATACTCCATGATCTGAAATGACCTTAAACTATTGTCATGGCCCAGGATGGAATTAAATTATTAAACTAGAGTAAAGGGCCCATAAGGGGCCCAAACACATTCATAAAATATTAACCATAAGATAAAACTAAAATGAAATAATTATTTCACTTGTTACTCTTCGTCAAATTTGAGTCATTATAATAATTCTTACAAAAAAATAAAATGTAAAAAAAAAATCTTTTGTCACTACACTACAAGTTCCCACCAACATCTTCATCTCTAGCTCCACTAGGTCCCACACCTCCATTTGGATCCTGCATAAGATAAAACAAAGTAATAAATCAAACTACAACAAGGCTCTCATGAAATACACTACAACACCAATAAAAAATGGCTAACCTGAGATAGCCTAGCATCCATCTTGGGGGGAATCTTATCCATGCTAGCTTTAAGATGCCTTAGAATCTCTTCCTTGGTTAGGTTGGCCCAATCTTCTTCTACCAGGTCAACGGTTGCCACAGCTTTCCCCTTTTCCACAGCCGTCCATCTGGGTGGCCCTGGAGAAAAGGTGGTGGTAGTGGTCTCCCCAGAAGATAGGGTCATCTCTCTTTCAAGAGACCCACTAATCACTACTTGTTATGTGAACTTTTCATAGACCGCAGTAGTGCCAATAACATCCAGAAATAACTTATGGGTATGTAACTCAACAAAAGCATCCTAATATTGTCGACGGTAGGTAGAACATTCCATTTTGTACATGTGCTTATGGTTCTTTTGTGCTTGCCCCCATTTGTACACTTTGGTGCTATAGTCCTTCCAGTCTTGATTCTTCTAGGCCAAAAGGTCCATCTGCAAGTGGTGTTTAATAATCTCATGAGTGTCCTTGTTCTTACTTTGTATGATTGACCAGTATCTTGCATAGTCAATTATAGTTGTACACCAACTATTGTCACAAGTGTCGTGAGCCAATAAAAATTCATTCTTGGACTATAGGTCCTTTAACTCAACTACATGGCTAGCTTTTGGACTTGCTTCCAGAGGTCCTCATTGATGCACTTGCACTCCCACAATGATCGTACCGAGTAGAGTGCACATTTTCACATTTCCTTGTATACATCACGAGGAACTTTCGTCACTTCTTGTGGGAATACAGGTACCGCGTCAACCTCGACTACATGTTTGGGGTTCCACTTGAGACGAGAAGCTGTCAATCACACACAAGAAAGCATTAGTCATACAATGATCTCAAAATGTAATAACTTAGAGAGCCCCATGTTGTAATTTGAACATACCTATCTCAAGATTGATTTGCCTTAGGTGATCAATCATGTCATCCACCAACCCCTCCATAAAGGTGAATTTATCAGGGGTCTCGGTCCATGGTTGGAGACGAATTGAGGAAGAAGAATCCACGACTTTAATAGTAGTGTCCGCTACACAACAAGGCATGTTATCATAGCAAAGAAGGGGAAATATAAACTGAAAAATAACATAAAAGACAATGCAAAGCTCCTACCTAGCAAACCCTCAGGGGTGATAGCAAGGGGATTGCCCATCGACATACTATCTAGCAAATGATCAAACTCACCTACATCGAATGGTACTAGGACAAACAAAGGAAAAATCATCACTGCAACTTACATCAACGATAGATTAAAAAGGGGGACTTAGCCCTCAAGGTCATTTGTGAACCAGTGAGAAAATTCTCAACCAACTAGGAAGGTCCTTTCATAGTCATGAAAGCTTATGAAAATGGGGTATTCAAGTTGGCTGACGTAGATGGAAATGAGTTTGTGAATCCCGTCAACCACTTGTACTTGAAGTCATATTATGTTTAACACAAAGGATCACATCGAACGTGAAGCGAGGTAAGAAAAAACATCTGCTACAATGTAAAACTGACACAGCTAGTCCGCTATGACTATAAATTGGCACAGAATGTCCACTACGATGTAAAACTGGCACAACTAGTCTGCTATGACTATAAACTGGCACAGAACGTCTACTATGATGTAAAAATGGCATAGCTAGTCTACTATGACTATAAACTAGCACAGATAGTTTGCTATGACATAAGATTGGCATAGCACATCTGCCATGATGTTAAATTGGCACATCACATCTTTGGGACATGACATAAAACTAGCACCCACAACATGGTTCGCTACAACCTTAAACTGGCCATCCACTATCTGCTACAATGTTAAACTAGCATAGCAATCTACTAGGACCTTAAACTAGCATAGTAGTCTGTAAGGACCTTAAACTAGCACATCGATCTACTAGGACCTTACACTAGCACATCTGATGGTCTACCAAGACCTTAAACTGGGTTCACAGTGCAACGCCTCCTAGCTCACATGTATGACCCTATGAACAAGTGAGAATGAACACTTTCAAGCTTCTCAAACAACATGAGGTGGGATGTTGCAGCTCCAGAATAAAGTTCATGTCGTCAAGGAAAAACCCTCTGGAACACATGTAGCATCATCACCCTTAGCATCTTGTTGATCTTTTGGAGATGTCAATTGGCATTTTTCTGACCTTTCGGAGCTACCGCCACCATAGCCAATCATTTTGGTCATAGCTCCTACTATTAGCACTTGCTGCTGGAGTCCCAACACTATTGTGGCCCAGCCACAAGGTTGCCATCCTCTAGCCCTTGCCACCATCAAAGTTCAAAAAGACATTCAGTTGTTAGAATTCTCACTTGATAGCTAGATTGCATGATGTTTTCCTTTGGTAGGGAATCCTGAGCACCTACATCGTCATCACTCCTAGCCTCTGCAGCATCCATTTCTGGTGAGGCCGTTGAAATTTTTCAGCATCCATTGTCGAAACCTACACTAGCCTTCCTGCTTTGGACATTGCACACATTAGACAACACTTGCCACTTTGGCAGTGTTCTGAGCAAGCAAAACTTTTGTCTCACTTCACTTGATGGTAGTTTTTTCTAGTTTTCTCTCTGTTGTGTTTGTAGCATAAAAGATAAGATGGCGTTATTCAGAGATGCGTTTCACCACAAGAGCATGATACTACATTATTCCAAAGTGGCCACTTTGATTAGCCTAGCTAGAGAGTGCATATCCTATTCTCACTTCAGCCAACTTACTCTCCATTCCCTATACCCACAATTTCCCATATCCTCTTTGCAAGCTTCCTTGATGCACATAAAGCCCTTTCATATGCCCAACTATGAAGTTCATGATGAACATAACACAACTCGTCCCATGGGAAGCATCTGTAGGTAGGTCAAAGTCCCACACAGATGTAACACAACTCATCATGGGAAGGAAACACCTATCCTACAGTGATGACAAGGTTGTCTTCAAGTGAACGTGGGTGTGCAGCAAAAGAGCAAAAGCACAAAAGAGCAAAAAAGCACAAAAAAACATAAAAAATAAAAAAAAAGGAGACAAGTGCCTAAAAAATGGCACAAAAGCTACTTTGCAATCATTTTGGTCATAAATCGACCATCTCTAAGCACTCTAGTGAGAGGTCTAGGGCCAAAGGCAAAGACATCCATGTGTGCTGATTCTCTCATAAGCATTCTGACGAGGGATCGCACTATGGCAATGGTTTTCATGAAGTCACATTATACCTTTATTTCTTCCCTAAACCTTGTTTCCTTAAATCCATTCTTTACCCCTTACCTTATATCACCCTCCAAGTACTCTTGAACATAGCAAAGCATCATCTGAGTGGGCATCTTTTTTTTCATGGTGTTTCGTATTCTTTGTTGACATCTCTCGGGCAGATCCTCCAAACATCGACAAAGATAGGCCATTGAAACACTATCAATTTTGGAACTCTCATGACTCAGAATAGTCCTAAAATTTGGGTAAGGATCTCTACAAGCGTGATGTCATGCTAGACCATGTAGACAACATGGCACCCTAGAAGTCCTAATGCCTACAAAGCCACTTCTGAGCTTGCCTGCCATCCTCTACAGCACAGTCATTGCAGCACCCAACCATGAGACCAGTTTGCATGAAGAAGGCACTAAGGGCAGACCATATAGTCTGGCAAATTTTCCCAGGCTGACAGGCTTGCTACACCCTCTAGCTTCCCCATCTTGATACTTGACCTGGCTAACTGTCTACACAGGGACCATGCTAGGAGTTGCTGAAAGTGTTCAGGATGGACTAAATAGTTTGAAAATTTTTCTAACTGCAAAACCCTCTACGCTATACTATGCTGCATAGCGTAGTAGGCCATATGGCTTGCTGATTGGAGTTGATGAGCTAATGCATATGGAGAGTCCAAACCATGTCTCTCTCCCACATCTAGCTCTATAAATACCCCAGCAAACAATGTTCAGGGGGTTGGCTTTTGGACTTGAGTTTCTTGCGATTGGCATTTTGGCATTTGGCTTTTTGGCGATTGGCTTTGGCAAAGAGATTGGCAAGTGGAAGGTTGACAAAAAGCAAACTCCAGTAGCAACCCTTCCCAGATCTCTCTTAGCCCAGCAAGCATCAGCTCATCAACTCCGATCAGCAAGTCATTGGTAGTAGTTGAGGGGTTGTGACCATACCATTATATTACAAGCTATGCCCATCCATACTACACATTATTTGTACACCTTCTCCAGCCGAACAAAGATTGAATCCCCTAATTTTGGGGTGGTCCATTCTCTTACTCAAGCTTATTTCATTTCATTTTGCTATATTTTGCACCATTTTCCATCGACTTACATTCATTGCTTGAGTTACACATTTTTGCCACACTTTTTATTATTCTATATGTTATGGCTTTTTACACTTCAATCTCCATGCATAACACCTTAAAAAAATGTTAATGAAAGGTTATTGTACACCAACTAAGTCCCTGTCTGATCAACCAGATTATTTAGGGCACCCTTTTTTTGTTTTCTCCAGCACGGCCCTCACACAAATTTGGGGTTAGGCTGTACGCCTGATAACCTCTCATTGTTCTAGCCATCAACGTTTTCGGTCTCTACAAGTATCCATTCTCACTTGCCATACACATTTTGAACCAGTTCAACACTATTGGGATTACCAAACGCTAATCATTATTGGGTTACCAGGTGTTACATGCATGCTCGAAGTGATTGTACTGAGTATATTTACTTAGGAGAGTTATAGGGTGAGAGAGAGAGCATTAATTAACTAAGAAAGCATTTAATAACATTAATTAATCTATTCTAGATGTTGCAAGGTTTATCATAAAGTTCATCTTTATTTCCTTATACAAGGTGTGCTCAGGTACACAATGCTCAAATAAAGATCCATTTGCTTTATGAATTCTATTGTGAGCATGCAGAAATAATTTTAAGTCTGATAGGGAGAAAAGGCAAGAGTTTGGCTAAGGGTCTAACTATCTATTGCCAAACCAAGGGCACCTGCCTCTTATTTATAGGCAAGAAGGTAGGTCCCGATATCGGGTATCCGACATCACATGGTAAGCTCTGATATTGTATACTTGATATCGCGGATGTGATACTGCAGCCCTGATATTACGGTTCATCACGAAGGCATGCAATAGATATGTTAAAATAAGATGTATGCAAAATTTCTGGTATGTAGCAGCCACCCAATAGGAGGGTACCTACTAGCTAATTACAAGTGAAGAAGCTCAATCAGACAAGTACATTGAATCAAAAGAACAAATCATTAGTACCTACATTGTAGAAATTGACAAGTTAGAATAGCTAAGGAAAGGACACTCCTACCCTCAGATCAATCAAAAAGAAGAAACAAACTGGGGATACTTGGAGATCCTAGACATAATAGAACCAAAACTAGAAGTTGGTCATTATCAATGCCAAGTTAGATATAGAAAAAAAAAAGAAACTACTTGAAGTGCTTAACAAATGGCCTACAACATTTGTGTGGTTATATGATGAGATCATGGAAATTGATCCACAAGTTTATCAACTCTAGATCTATACAGATCTTGCAATCAAACCAAAATGTCAACCTCAATGAAGGCTCAATCCTAAGCTAAAGGAGGTAGTGAAGTAAGAATTAGAGATATTTTTTAAGGTAGGTTTCATCTATCCTAATGTGGATAGTGAATGAATTAATCCTTTTGTAATAGTTCCAAAGAAGAAGGGAAAACAGTGCATTTGCATTGATTTCTAGATGTTGAACTCCATCACAGTCAAGGATTACTTCCTGTTGTCATTTGTTGATCAGATCTTAGACACAATTTTAGAACATGAGTATTATAGTTTTCTAGATGGGTATAGTGGATACAATTAAATTTTCATTGCACCTAAATACCAAGAGAAAACAATGTTTACCAATCCATGGGAAACATTTGCTTACATATAGATGCCCTTTGGTCTATACAATGCACCAGCCATCTTCCAAAGACTAGTATTAAGTATCTTCTAGAAGAAAATAGCAATGGTGTTAATTTCTTTATGGATGATTTTTTCATGTAAAGGCTAGATTTCAAACAACCACTTAAAATATGCATTGAAACCAATTTGAAGCTCAACTAGCAAAAGAGCCATCTTATGGTCTAGGATGGCATACTACTAGGACATAAAATCTTCCAAAAGTGTATTGGTAGATTCCAAAAAAATTAGAGTCATCCAAAGTATCACTCAACAACCATAGATAGTGAAAGATGTAAGATCTTTCTTAGGTCATACAAGAAACAATAGGAGATTCATCAAAAGCTTTTCAAAGATAGCCAAACTACTTGTAGAACTCATGATGAAGGATGCACCCTTCAACTATGATGAATGGAAAGGTACCCCTACATCCAACCATATAAATCACAAAGAGTTCACATGCAATTTGGTCAATTTCTATGGACTTTATCATTTCTGGTGCACTAGTCTTCTAGAAAGTGAATCTTACCTTAAGGTAAATCATTATCTTCCCAATTACACTTGTGATGTACGTTGGTATGGTTATGTGTAACTGAGGCATCTAATTTTTGTCATTTTATGTTTTATAGTTTCGTGCTAAAAATTGTAGGTAACTAGCATTTAACTATTCCTAACATAAGTATCTGATCCCATTTTTCATACATGTCTTGAACCCACATACCCATTGCTAGATGACCAAGTGTTATGCTACTGGGCGAACCAAGTAATAACACTACTGGGATTATCAAGCGAATACATGTTACGCTTGAAGTGGTTGTACTTATGTGCATAATCTATTTTTCTTAATTACTTCATTAATGTAATAACTAACAAATATTTAATAACTAATGAAAACATTTTAATAAATAATTAAGAACATTAAATGCATAAATGAAATAGAANTTTTAATAAATAATTAAGAACATTAAATGCATAAATGAAATAGAAAATCTATCCAAAGTGCTACAAGGTTTATCAGAAAGCTCATCTTTATTACCACACATACTATCATGCTCAAGCACAACAATGCTCGAATAAAGATCTATACACTCAATGACTCCTGCTATGGGCACTCAGGGAAAAATTCTAACTTTCAAATGGAAAAGCTATAAGAGATTTTCTACAACTACAATCTCTACTTACTATAAATGCAACTGCAAGTGTGTATTTATAGTTGACTATAGGAACTACATTGAAAAGGCCACATTGACACATGATATGATGTGTCAACTAAGCCTCATCTATGAAGTCCAGACAATGAGGTCATGTCTATGAGGTCTTATCGATGCATCCAACAAAATGCAACTCATCATACCCTCATGACTGAATGAAAATTAGTCCTCAATTTCTTTTACAAAATTGAGAAGGTATGGGATTATTGATAGACTTTTCCTCAAACAAAACAACTTGATTATCTTGACAAAAAATGGAGTGCCTATGTGTATAGATTAATACATTACAAAAAATAGTGGTGTTTAGGACACAAAATTGAACACCATAACTCAAATTTTTTAAAATTGAATAGCACATTCCTTTATGTTGTGAAGTTGTTAGAGAAGATCAAATGATCCTAGGTAGTGGTGGATCCTAAGGTTTTGAGGGACCTTCACTAGCTTCATGCACGAGTGGTAGTTGAGGTGGCTATGGTTATCTTGTTGCTACTAAAACTTTAGGTGGTAGGTAGAAAGCATCCAACAATGCTTTCATTTCCTTCTCCTTGCCCCTAGGATCATGCACCATGCACACAGCTTTCCCAATGTGGGTTAGAACAAGCACATCCCAAGGACATGAAATTACTGGACACAACTCCTTTGTGTTGATGAACCAGGTACCAAACTATTTGTATTTGATGTCAAAAATCATGACTATGTCCTTCAACTCCTAGTAGTCATTCATGTATTTGGCTAGGTTCTCAATGATTGATCATTGTTCTTTGAATCATGTTCTAAGAACTTTGAGTTTAGCATTAGTAGTCTCAAGCTTCTGCTTGGCATCTTTGTGGTGCTTGAACTTTGCCTTGTATAAAAAATACAAGCTAGCCACTTGTTGTTTCAAATCTGACCATGGTCATCTAGTAGTCAGCATTACTAGGCTTGTATATTAAAGATTGGCCAACTCCATATACTCTATCATTTCCTTAATTTGCAACTCCTTTAAGTGGATCTTTGCTTTGTTGTAGGCATTGATCCCATTAACAATGGATTGCCACATTTCTCTTCCTTGTTGGAGTTGTTGAAGAGCTTCATTCATTTTTGCGTTTGCCATCTAGATGTGTTTCTCATTAACTTCTTTTTGTAAACCAACCTAGTCTTTATAGTGATTTTTCACTTTCTCAAATTTGAGGGCCTCATTCTTCCAGGTGGCAATTTTGATGGTAGACTTCTGGCATAAGACATGCACTTCCTCCATTAATAGATTATGATTTTCTATGGACAATCTTCTTAGTTTAGTATTTACCCTAGCAAGCTACTCTTGTTGTTGATGAAGAAATTCCTCCATTTGATTCTTCTAGGCATCAGAATTTCATAGGCAATGATTCTGTGTAGTCAACTTTTTATTCTCCTAGTGCATCTATTCCAAGTCCTTTTTGATTGAGTGCATTTCTGCTTCAACTATGGATTGGTTGAAGATGGCCATAACTACCTCCTCCTCATCCTACTTGAATAATTCTTAAAGTTTTTTGAAAGCTTTATCTCTTATTATTGTTGAGCTTAGAATCATAGGATCCACAAGTCGAGCATGAAGTTTGGCAACCTCCATGGCTAAGCATTGGTTTCTTTCTTGGGCCACTTCAAGTTGGCCCTATAGGATAATGCATTTGGCTCTTAGGTTTAGTAGCTTTGACTAGGTTGTAGTGATATTCTCTAAAAGATCAAAGATGTCCAGAGTCGGTTGCTTAGTTCCTACTAGTCATTCTAGAAATTTTTCATACTAAGCTGTGTTTAAATTCTTGCTAACTGTGCTTATGGATGTCTACACATCTTAAAGTATAGATACATCTAGTACATATGCCACAGGTGCATTCAATGCTTCTACTACATGATCAACCATCACTTTAGCCACTATTTCCTATCCTTGGTGCTACATCACCAAGACAGTTTACCTTACTCTAACCACACCAAGAAAGTGGTGGCATTCCTAGAGATTTCTAGGAAAAGATGGTGTTGTGATAGTGAAACTGTCACCTCCCAAGTGTTGGGATCCAACCTCATAGGTAGCTGAATTCTTTAGGTAGAGAAGATTGGAACACCCCTCTCCATCTAGTTAACTAGTTTGAGCCACCTCATTAAGCTAACTCATTATTGACTGATACATAGATGGATCTATCCCACTCATTCTTGCATGTTGCTCTTGTCCACTCAAGATTTGTTCTCAAATTTTGCGTAGATGCTCAATGGCTATGCAAGCCTCTAGTGTTGTTTCTTGAGTGGGTGGTGGTGGTAGATGCTCCTCTAATTAAGTTTTCACTAGCATCTTCTCTTTCATGATCTTGGAACATGAAGCCAAAGGAGTATGCCTAAGTGCATAATTAGAGTAGTGAATAATTATTACCCTCTTGCAAAGTTTTCAAATGAGGCATGGCAAGGGCAAGGTCTTCCGTCCATGTTCATTTTCTTTGAAATGCTTCTCAATTTCCAAGTATAGTAGTTGTGGAAAGTTAATGGGGAACTTCCTGCTTAGAGTAGTACATGCTCGAGTGGAGAAGGTAGTTACCTTACTTGGCCTAACCATTGGATTGAGGTGATAGGTTGCGATCTTGAAGCAAATTTTCTCCACTGCTATGAGTGCACCATACTCCTTACGGTTCACTCTGTAGCATTGCTAGGTCCACTCCTTTTAGGCCTCAAGGTCACCTTGCATGGATAATTCTGCCAAGTGTGTTCCAATGTCTAGAAACCCAAGTGCCTATGCAATAGCTTCTAGCAAGTAGGACACTTGAATGTCCTTGATCTTGACTATGGATCCTAGCCTTTGATTGCTCCAGGAGAGGTATGTTTCTCCCATATACCACTTCTCACTAAATGTGATGATTGCCCACATGGGAAAGGTTCATACTTGAGTCTTGACATCCTCTAGAGCTTTCTTCAAAAATGGCCCAAAGTTGATCTCTTAAAGAATAGATCATTAAATCTCTTAAGACTTGATGATATCAAGGTAGGCTTGAGTCAAAGTGACCTCAAGCCTTGGTGAGGGTCCAAGCACTTCTTCCCATTGTAATTATTTAATTGACAGTTCTTCTTCTAGAATCTATCAGATACATTCAACTTCGGGGTCCTCATGAAGAGGTCCCATTGCATGGGTCACCTCTGGAAGTTCTTAGCCTTGTTCATGTTGGCCCCTTCTAGCTTTGGCCCACTTCTCCCATGGTTGCAAGGGTTCTCCTTCCTATGGATGTTTCTATTTTGCTGCCATCTATAATCACAATAAGACCATGGATTAGTAATCATTTTGTAGCCTTAAAAAAATTGGGATACCTCATCTATTAAGGATAGTTACACTTGGCTAAGTTGTGATTATGGCTAATTAAATTAATCTAATTATCATTTATTTATGTATTACCATTAGTAAGTCATCCTAAAGGTTTTTGGAAGGGTTAACTATTAAAAAAGTTGATGTTTATATGTTGTTAAAGTTATTAATCCTTTGGGAATTTAGAAAAATTTCCAAAAAAAATTTCATCAATTTTTCATTGGAAATCTTAAGGTTTGCAATACCCATGATAAAGATCTTACCTTTGGTAAGCATAAGATAGAAAACTGGTATGATTTGGACAAATGGATAGGAAGTTATGAGCTCTAGAAGGTTTTGGACTCTAAAACTTTTCAAAAACTTCTCATGTCTTATGAGAAAATGGCAAAAAATTGTAGTTTTTAGTGGTATATATAGGGTTTTTGTGCTACATCGACCAAGCCTCATTGATGAAGGGGGATGCATCGATGGGGCCTCAATGATGCAACCATTGACCATTATAGTTAAATGTTGACTTTAGTTAATCTTGCAAAATATGAAGAGCTTTTGAATGAAATTGAGGTCAAATGAAAGCTTAGAAGACCAATAATAGTATGAAAACATGAGAAGATGGTGTTGAAGCATATAAATTTGGGAAAATGAAGAAAAATTAATTTAGTGAATGAAATGAAAGTTAAGGAGCAGTAAGCAGTATACTCAATGGAATACGTGAAAAGGCAGGATTATAGCAATGTCAAAGGTAAGGAACCTTGACTAATCAAGCTAAGAGCTATGCAAGTGGGTCCTACCCATAGCAGAATCATGACCTTTTTGCCCTTACATAACCTCAACTAAGGAGTCCTTAGGCCTCATAGCTGATTTAATGATTATGATAAGTTAAGGACCAACTCAAAAGTATCTACTTAAGAATCCCAACACATCAGATCAAGACATAGAGCATA